>JAZHYW010058474.1:0-96495 GCA_037355805.1 Ixodes ricinus
AGAAGACGCTAATCTGACTCTGCAGCTGCTCAAGTGTAAGCTTGTGTCGTTGTTAGCTCTTTATAACGCCTGAACTTGGGACTGAAGCGATTGCAACTTTTCATAAGCACACCGGAATTCAAATGACTATGTCTATTGCCAAGGAGGGTAACGTTGGGATTGTTAGTTCGCTTAGTCGTCTTGCGAAAAAAGCAAACAAACAACGTAAGCAAAGTCGGATCGTGAAGTTTTGTACACGTAGTCTGCACCGTGTATCGGCATGCAGAAGCTGCGCTGCTTTTTTAGGGAAGCGACTATGGAAGCATTGAATGAAACTGTCTCAGAAACAACGAACGAAAGCAATAATACGTAGCAAGCAAGAACCGCTACGTTTTTCAAGGTTGTGTTTGCCATAAACTCGCATCACACGAATGAGATTGAAAGAACACAAGAAACATCTGGTGGACACCAGCAGAGGTAGTAAAGCAGTGTTTACAAAGCTATACGTGCTTACGTAGCAACTCCAACGAAAAGATCGGCATAAGGACGCACACGATTAATTTAACCCATAACACGAAACTACCAACACATTCCGACTTCATCACAAGGACGCACGATAATATGAATCACAAGTTCGTTGCTTTTGCGATGATGGATCCACCTTCGAAGTCCGTCGCTTTATCGGATACCTGTCCCACGAACCAAAAGTAGCGAAATGGCTACTAGAACAAGCCGGGGCTGCCGCGAACAGCGTCTGCTGTCGGCAGGACCAGGCCGAATCGTCACCCTGCCGGGAGTAGAACGTTCTGACTCCACGAAGCTGATCTTCCGTACGATTCGAACCACTCTTAAAGTAATAAAAGGGTAATTATAACTAGTAGTTTGTGGGAATCCTCTTAAGAGGTCGTGTCAGCACAAGATGATCACGAGTTTTGCGAACTTGAGCTAATAAAGTTTTGGAGAAGTGGGTACGCTAACAGCTTTCTAGTAGGTGTGGCCGAGAACCTCTTGAAAGATGTGCGCAATCCGGAGGCTGAGCACTGGGTAAGAAGTTTACGCAGAGAGCTGTTGTGGTACCTTATATCCACAAGGTTGCGCACAGGTTAAGGATGAGGAGGATGGAGGAGGAGGGGAAGAGGAGAGGGGAAGAGGGAGGAGGAGTAGCTTGGGAAGCATGAGGAGGTGAGGAGGAAGAGGAGAGGTACCACCATCCTGAGTACTTCCTCCTCCTCCTCAAGAGCTGCGCCTCTAATTCGGCGTGACAGGGGTGTTGTAAACGTCTTTCATTTTTTTAATGACTTTCAAATTCCACGCGTTACGTCACTTTTCCCGTGAGCGTTGTTTAAAATTGCCGCGCGAGGTCATGTGGCTGTTCCGTCATGACCCTATCGACCAATCAGCATTCGCGTCACGCCACCGACGCCAGACTTTTTGCCACGCCACCGAGCCCTGCTTTTTTGTGACACGAGCTCCTCAATGCTATCGCGTTAAAATAGGGCGTTCACGAACGCACGTACAGGGAGCAACTTGTTTGTCTATTTTCGATTTAGAACTGCTGCAGACGCCAGCACATGCAGCGCACATAGCTACACCGGCAGCATGCCCCTTGTTTCCCGGGTAATTTAGCCCCTTCTTTCTTTTCCCCTCCCCCTTTTTTCTTCTGTTTAATTAAAGGGAGCACGTTCATTTGCAACTTTAGTTTGTCTAGGTTTCAGAGTGTTCCAAACTGCTAGATGGGTGTCACGTGGTTTATAAGCCGCGTTTGCAACACTGTCGCTGAGGAGGTGACGAGAAAGCGTTGCTCGTTGCGTGCTTTCTCGCCTCTCGATCCGCCTTCCTTCTCGCCACGCATCGACTCAACGCATGCGCATTGCGAACAATGTGCGGAGGAGGCGTCCACCGTTAAATCTGCGAACGTTTTTTCACAATTCAAGTTGCTTCCACTCTTAAACCTCCCTACGCAACTCTACCAAATTCTACGACTACCCAACTCCCGAGGAGGTGGCGCCATCCAGCGGAAAAATGTGAAGAAATTAAGCTGCGCTGCTTTCTGCGCCGCTTCCCTTCCCATTTGAAACAAGCAACGAGGTTCCTTCACGCGGCCTGGCGGCCCAAAACGTGAAACGGACAAGCATCATACATGGGTAAACTACTTCCGAATTGTAATTTAATTAAAATTACAATTACTTGCTCCGAAAGTAGTTTAACTACAACTACAATAACTACTACGTGAAAAGTAATTAATTACAATTACAAATTACTTTCTAAAAGTGATACACTTACTTCACAACTACTTATTTCCGAGAGCTACCCGACTTGAACCCTATAACCTTAAACGACTTGTATAGAATGACCCATTTGTTCCTTCCTATATTGTACTTTCACTTTTATGAATTTTGTTCAATTCATAATAGGAGTTTAACAGCCTGGGCAATGAATACTGCGTTCTTATATTTTTTATAGATGACAATCAATAAGTTCATATGCTGGAAGACGCCAGCTCGCTAAAGAAAAAAAACCGGGGTGACAGACTTTTGTTAGCCAGGCAAATAAAAATGCGACGATTAGTCACATTTTCATTTGCCTTTTACAAGTGTTTTACAATCGTACACAAGTGTCAAAATAAAACTAAAACTCATGCGCGCTATCACGACGACATTCACACAAAAGCATTGTGTTGTTGTAAATTATTTACGCGTGGAGTTGAAGTTATAACGGCTCAGAAATATATAAGAACCGAATCGGGGCTCCCGAATCATTGGTGACAATATTCACAGGTGCGAGGCCAGTCTCCAAAATGCTTATGCAAATAATATCCGAAGTAAAACCACCAGAAAATAAACATGAAAATAATACAAAGATACAAATATGCGACAGTACTGAAACAGGGACGTAAAAAACAGGAAAAAAAGAAAGAAAATAACTTCATAGTCAATTACAATTCCCAACCTCAGCTTAAAGCTGAAGCTCAATTGTTTTTCCCTTCCAATATTTTGGCATGTTTACGCTATTGTTTCCTGCTCGCACCGCATACGGCGCTAGACGGCACCGTTAAGGTAACATCTAAAGAGCATTGTCTCCTGGCTCGCGGTGTAAGTAAAAAAAAATAGATAAATATATAAATAAATAAATAAATAAATAATATAATAATAACAAATAAAAATAAACATGCGACACTATTTTTGTTGTGCGGGCGTGTGCGTGTGTGTCTGTATGTGCGAGTGTTTCACCGAGCGCTAGCCCGCTTGTGCGAGCGCTGAGGCTTTCGAGAGGTTCCGTCGGCGCCGCGAAGTCTTGCAAGATAATTGCAATGGTGCCTGAAACTTTGCAATTACTCATGCCAGAAAGTAATTAAATTACAATTACAATTCCTTTTAGCCGAAAGTAATTAGTTACAATTACAAATAAAGTAATTAAATTACAGTAATTCAACTACTGTCATTCAATTACTACCCAAGTATTACAACAAGCGGAATTAAAATGCCCGCCGTTGGGGGTTGTGAGTAGGGGTGTCGCGAACCGGGCAAGGTTTGAGGTCGACCAGGTTCGACTTTTTCGAACTTCTTGTGAAAAGTTCGACAAACCTTCGACTCCGGGTTCGACTGCTATGCGCATGCGCAACAGGCTGGCCAGTTGACTTCGGATTGGATGGTGATGTCTAAGGGATGAATTAAGGGCAGCACCGAATGGTCATTTCAGTTCAGTACAGTAAACAAAAATTAAGTTATTAAGCTCTTCATGGATTATAATTAGTTTCTTTTAAATGCAACGGTTCATAAAATTTAAAAAAACACATTCGCATAAAAATTTTTTCTTAAAACCTAGACATGCTTGTATCAAGGTCTGGCCACACTGTCCACCAAGTGGAACCGGTCGAATCTGGTTGAAAGGTCGAAGATTCGTCGAACCGGTTCGGACCTGTCGAACCCCGAAAGTTCGACCAAAAAATCCGGTTAGACAAACGTTCGCAACACTCCTTGTTGTGAACATAACTTTAACCGACAAGCTTTACGTGTGGCCACCTGGTGGATACTTCTTGCAACCTAAACTAGGGGTATACTTCTGTATAATCACCGACGGGTGCGAACGGAAGGGCGCGTCTTTCGAAAACGCCAGGACCTCCAGCACTCTCTCCAGGGTCCATAGTTAATATCAGCGCATGGTAGATATTAATGTGCGGTAACGGCTAAAGAAGAAGAAAAAAAAAAAAAAAACGAAACAACAATTGCGCAAATATTTATTGCAAAAAGGAATATGTGCGCCCCTCATCGTAAATGCTTCCGCACTTCGAGCGCTTGGGTCTGTTATTAAAACTAAGATATATTTCGTGTTTTTTTTTTAAAGCGTACAGGCACAGACCGGTAATCCGTTCCGAATCAGAGAAGGAGAGACGTGAAGATAGCTTAACTTATCTCGCTGATCGGAGAGAACATTGACAACTTTCACGACCTATAGGGGACGCACTGGTGCCCATCCAAATGGCTGTCATCCTAGACGATCGTCGCAGTACAGCCGTTGAAGTCGAGTCCGCGAAGTGTAAGCAGTTCTAGTTCCGCGAAATATGAGCGATATAAAAAGCCTTACCTCGTACTTCCACGTCAGGAAACTGTGAGCAAGCACCCTCGGTATGAAGCAGCTAGAGCAACCATGAGCTAGGGAGCGCGATTCTCAAACCGTGGAACCACACATTGCTGAAAGATTGCGAATGCTATTTTCTATCGAACTCGAAGTAGCAAGTAAGCTCTAAACGCAAATTAACCTTGTCGTGTTAAAGAAAAAGATAATAAATGTATATATATGTATATATATATATGTATATACTATACCTATATACTCGAGCGTATCTCTTGTTTCTTGTCTTCTTGACGCTGCTTGATTAGTCCCATTAGCTCGTAGCGTCGGCAGCGTCTGGATTTTAGTTGTAACGAACTATGAAAAAAACAGTTTTCTTTTGGCTATTATTCTTTCTCGTGGTGTGGCTGCGTTTGATATCATATATGTGAAACTACGAGAGAACAGTGGTAGCTCCTTCAAGCTGTTAAACAACACTTTTGCTTTCGCTTCCGCCATTCATGCACTGGAATGAAAAAAAAATTATTCGTTCGCTCACAAATATATTGTTCGAACTGCTACGTTTGTATAATGTTTACGCTGGGAGAATTTGTTTGTACACGTTCTAACAAATACTAAACTGTCAAACTGCCTCAGTTCTATTATGTCTTGTTCCGAATATTCCACTCGTTCAAAGTGAATTCATATCCTCGCAGGAACATAAAAATGTCCACGAAGAGCACCTAGAAGCAAAGTTTTGTTCTAAAAACGTCTTTAGATTGACGAAAATAATCTCTTTGAGAAGGGGAACAAGAGGGACAAAAGGACAAACACAATCTGAACTTGTAGCGACTGGTGAGCGACCGAAAAATCCGTTCGGTCCGGGTATCGAACCCGGGACCTCTCCATTACAGGTGGAGAGGTCCCGGGTTAGATACCCGACCAGCGGATTTTTTCGGTCGCGCACCAGTCAGGTAGCTGTGCTGGAGACGTGTGTTTGTCCTTTGTCCCTTGTTCCCCTCTCCAGAGATTATTTCGTCATTCTTGTCCAGCTCGCGTGCACCTTTGCATTGAATTGCATTATAATCATAGTCTTTAGATTATTACGTGCCTCTTTTGACACTCTTGGTGTTTTGACTCCTTCAGATAGACGGATTGTTCGCAATCTAGTGTTTCTCCATAACGTGCTTAACGCCTTTGTTATTGACTCTTTCCTTCTACTTCGGGTGAATCCACTGATCTCTACTATAGACCTTTTCCGCTTACTTTCGCCCCCGACCGCCAAGTAGGCATATCCGGTATGGGCGACGAAAAAATATCAGAACGTTTCAACCTGCAAATAGTAAAAAATAGAGGGAGGCAAAACGTGAATGTGTGACGGTTACGTTTATGTCCTAAATGCCTTCTATTGGCGTGGCGACGGCAAAACAATGTTTTCGCCCATACTGGAAGTGACGACAATTCAAGATGGCGGCGCCCTTGGGAAAAGGGTCTATAGGGGCTGATGGCGCTTAGCTGCCCTCCGAGCCTGGCGCAAGTGAAGCCACCGGAAGTTCGATGCTTGTCCCGGAAGTCGGGCGTGCGCTGGGCTTCCTAGTGCATTCAGTCGATATTTTGAACCATGCTTTTTTGCGTCTTTGATTGGGTTTTAATACTTCCGTTCTGGATTAAATTCCGAGAATGAGGCATTTAACCTTGGGACATATTTACACTTGATCAGCTAGAATCTCAAAATGTTTACATTGAATGGCTTCCCATGACACTTCTCGGGTCCGCATGCGCTCTTACTGCGCAACAAGCAGGCTCTCTTGAGGGAACATGGCGAAAATCTAGCGCCCTCGACGCTTTTCGAACCAGCACTCAGAAGGGTTACAAAGCCTGCCAAGCGCTCACTTCCGGGACAAGCCGCTTACTTCCGGTGGCTTCATACCTGTTTGCTCAATGCGCCATCCAGCCCCCTCTAGTGGAGATCAATGGCAGAATCTTATTCCACGTTCCCCGACGACAAAATAAGTCCACATCCCCCCTCTCAACTGTAGTCTGGCCCTCCCTTGACACGCATGCAGCTTATATAGGACACACTAAATGATGTCTCTAACGTGGATTTCCCTCGATCTAACTCTTGACAAGTCTATGAAAAGTGTACTCACTCACAATTGCTCGCCAATCATATCTTTTGTTCCTTTTGCCTCCTTGGAGGTGCTACCCCTCCTAAGGCGTGCCCATCTGTTTGGTGAACGAGATAAAATCCTTATTGATATCGCTCGTCGATTAAGTGATTGATTGATCACGTCATAACGAGCATGATAGAAATCGACACTGCCTTATATTAGAGGAAAAAAAGGATTGGCTTTTTCGCCCGGAATGTGCGAAGATAAAAGCCATAGCTGAAGCTCGTTCGCGCATCTCTCCGGGGGGATCGGTGGCCGAGTGGGCGAAGCACACCCAGCTCGACGCGCGTGGAGCTGAAAGCTGCGCTGCAGAACCCAGGGATCCTGGTTCGGAGCCCCACCCTGCCCGTCTCGATCTGATGAGCATCGTACCGGCGTGCGGTCGTGTATCACTACTGCGTGGTGCACGTTAAAGACCCCAGGCTAGCGGTTGTACTGCACTGGCTAAATTTCTTATCTACAGCGAGTGACTCGTCGCAACTTTGGGCTGACCAACTACACGCTGGTATAAATATCCCCACAACCCAATTCCGCGTATCTCAGGGGATTATCGTCACGCTGCCGTGTCTGCGCGGCACGGGCGGCTTCTCGTGGGTGGTCAGTGTGGGTGCGACGCCGGTCGGGAGCCGTGGAGGCCAGCCGTTCCATACGTGCCCGGGACGGAGTACAGGCCTTGGAGCGGCGGCACCATCAGGAAGGGTCTGAAGCCTGGTTCCAGACAGCTTGCGTTTGACTGCGTTTGACTGCGTTACGGCAACGAGAAACCAAGACACCCCTGCTGCTTATAGCGCGTGCCAAGATGATTCCTTGATTTGATTCCACGACGCCCATACGAAGCACGTATATGGGTATATGCCGGTGACTCGCTTTCGGTTCTCGGCGCAACGCAGTCAAACGCACTCAAACGCAAGTGTCTGAACCGGCCTTGAGGCAGTCACAACGCGAGCGAAGGCGCAGGGTTTCTCGGTGTTGTTGAGCGGTGAAGAGAGGAGGTAATAGAAAGTTTTAGTGGATCGTCCCGATGACTCCGATAACGATATTCGATAATCCGGCGCCGTCTTTGCGCATGTATCGCATCGTTATCGGGTACCGTTACGGGAGGTATCGGAGGTATCGGAACGATCTACTTAAACATTCTATTGTTGACGTTCGGAGCGATGAGCGGAGTGGGCGTCGCATGCAGTTTTACGTTTCGAGTTGGGTTCGAAGAAGTAGAGATGTTATAGTGAAATCGAACGCGGTGGAAGTTTCTAAAACTATCCGACATCACGTGTTGATACTGGATACTGCCAAAATTGAATTTCATATGGCGCAAGTAATGTTTTGAAAACACCCGTTTTGAAGATATCGTTAGCGGACGGCAGGAGAATTGGCTCCGCTGACGCTTCCTCGTCGTCGCGCGGTTATTGGAAGATCGTCGAGGCTACCCTCTCTCCCTCTTCGTGCGACGCGGATAGGCAATATGCAAAATAGCATGCGCGCCTAGCGGTTCAAGTGCACTCTGGGAGCAGGAGACTGTCTACGGGTAGTTTCTGTTTCTGGTTTCGCCGGGTTGTGCATCTGTCGTCTGCTATCGTCTCCGCACCGCCATTGCTCACGTCGTCATGGATTGCTCCACACTTACGCGCGTTGCAGTAAGTACCCTTTTCTTCTCGTCGCTACA
Source organism: Ixodes ricinus (assembly GCA_037355805.1). Lineage (NCBI taxonomy): Eukaryota > Metazoa > Arthropoda > Arachnida > Ixodida > Ixodidae > Ixodes > Ixodes ricinus. The sequence continues at coordinate 8,365 of JAZHYW010058474.1, forward strand.
TATCAGACACAGCGGATAACGAAAACAGTTACGATTTTGCTGGTACAGGGAGCGAGCGCAAACGCCGCAACGGCGAAGTCAAGTAAACGCAGATCGACGTACGCAGAACGCCGTGCCAACTCACTGCCTGCCTTTGTTTCGTCGTGGATTGCTCACGTCGTCGTGGAGCAATCCACGGCGACGTGAGCAATGGCGGTGCAGAGGTGATAGCAGACGAGATGCACAACCCGGCAGAACCGAAACCGAAACTACCCGTTGACAGTCTCCTGCTCCGAGAGTGCCTCTGAACCGCTAGGGGCGCTGCTATTTTGCATATTGCCCATTGGAACACCCAACTTCTCTCTCCTCACGATATGAGGATACAGAAGAGTTTTATCGTCTCCGTTGAGGTGACAGACAACAAACGCCGACACCGAAAACCCTGCGAAGTGTCACCCGTAAAGCTGTCGCATGAAAACATATTTTTTATTACACAAAATTGCACGGAAGTTCACTGCTACCAGATAAGTGAGTCACAATTCATCCATAGATCAGTGCAGTAAATGCCACGTTGGAACGCTGAGTAGTGTTCAACGAGTACTTCTTTGTTCAGAGTCCAGTGTCCAGAGTTTGCATGCTTGCAGATATCTTTGAGCGAACCATATTCGCGAAAACGCGATCACGTTTTTACATCGGTTTTCCAGTATGAACAGCGTACACATCTGCCTCACTTCACTTTCTCTTAGACAACGGGAAACACTACAGGACACAGGCGCTTACGCGTGAGAAGGCACACGCATAAAGGCACAAAAATGGCTGAGTCCGGGTACATTCTTTGGACGCCACTTGACTGAAACAAACGGGCACCCACACGCACACATACGAACAACTTGTTGATGTCCAATTCCGACGTGCGATTGGTCAAGGTACTTCTTCAGCCGTCACTGTGGTCTCCCGTTGTGGTGAAATGAAGACTCGACCGTAAGCCTTTCTTACTGGGACAAGGTGGCAGCTTGGTATACATGCCGGTAGTCGAGGAAGCCTGAGTGAAGGATCTTGCATTATGGAAATAAAACGGTATTTCCGCTTGAAGCATCGGCTCCTTTGATGAGACAAGACAAGAGGGCGACGCAAATTCGTCTTATCGTGAACGCAGATATATAGTCACTCATAAGGTGAGAACGGCAGGAAGAAGCTGCAGTTGTCCCGCGTCCAGCGTTAGCTTTCTACCTTCGATAACGCTTCGGCGTTCCGTGCACCTCGAGCGCGCGACCCACAGTCAAAGCACGACGGAAGGCATGGGACGCGTGCTGGAGGCGGGGGCGTTCGAAGGACACGCCCTGCTTTTCTCATGCATCAGTGAACATCGACCTAGCGAGGCATAGCCTCACGCTTTATCAAGCCCCATCATGATAGGTTGAGTTCTGGTCCATCGCTAGCCTCGTCTGATGATGTCACCATAAAGGCACTAGGAATCGCGGTGACTTCTTCCGAAAAAAGAAGAAGAAAAACGCGTAAGCTGGTTTAGGACACGGCGCAACACAGGATGCTGGAAATATCTGCACTTGGTGGAAAACCCTGAAACTTTATCTTATGGATCAGGCGGCCTCCCTCGCTGCAAGAAGTCAGTGTTCTGCGGAAACGTTCGCCGCGACCTCAAGACTCCATAAGGCTACAGTGATGCGTACACGCGGTATGCTGTTTGAGGTCATTCATCGAAGGCTTGCAAAAATGGTAAGGGTGAGAATAAATCGGCGTTATTGCCAGTGGGACGCAAGCTCACAAAACGTCGCGAAAGTCTTCGACAAGTTATCTGTAGGCGTAGTAGTGGTCCACAGTTTTAATGCTCGAAACCAAGAACGCCGTCGAAAACGTTAATGTGTTGTGAGAATAGTTAAACTGAAGGTTAGTGGTGAGGACGACGACAAATTATGTATTTCTAGGATGGCGCGATGGTCACAAGACTGCAAAGGTGTTGCACTCGTGGTCCATCATAGAATAATCCTGGCTCCAGACACTGGATTGTGTTACGCACGTTGGACTTTCATGGTAGCATCTGGAACAAGTATTTAAAGACTGGTGAGGGTTACAATAACCACGATGACGCAAGCACTTATTTCCGGTTTGAGTTCTGTAGATGGTCAGTATGTTGAACCAGGGGTCCGCATCTGAGTGATGAACTTCGGTCGGGACCTCAAGAGCCGGCACGCCGCAGACGTCATAACTTGTGCTGCAGAGCTCGGAGTCTATAGCAAAAGACTCGCGAAGATCGCAATGACGACGATTATGCAGACACTTAAGTTTGTTCTGACGCGAGGCTCAGGAGATGGTGAAGGTGTTAGACCACTGGTCCGCTGTGAAGTAGTGGACTCCGGACTTCGCCCTGGAACCTGGTATGCCGCAGACGCCGGGTACCCCAGACGGCTCTGAGGTGCGCTGCAATGTTGAAGAAACCAGATTAACAAATGTACAACGCAAGGAACACTGGTATTAAAAACGAGTTAAGTATCTGGTAATTCTAGAGGATGTGCGTTCTAATTTCAGGCTACGACAGGAGTTCTGAGAACTTGGACCTACAGTGTCAAATACCACGAGATGGATACAATGTGCATTATATGCGGGGAGGGTTGAGCACCGGGCATGTCATTATCGAATGTAAGGGTTCGGCCACCCAAGGACATCACGCGAAGAGGCTGACTTCCTCAGGGCCGAGGATTAAATGATAACGGTGAAACAAAACACTTCGAATAAGTGTACCTCTGTAAAAGAAGATTAGAGGCATTGTGACAAAATCAAGAAATAGATATGCTAAATTTATTTGAATTGGTTTAAACATAATTTAATCTGGAGCCTAAACACTGCACATGGTTGAAAAAACCCCGAGACTGCGGGTAAACGACACAACACAAAAAGTCTCTAACGACCCAACACAAAAAAGTCTCTTTTCGGGGTTTTTCAACCATGTGCAATGTACACCAGCTCGTTTGCGCCCTTACATTTTGTTCATTAAAAACACTATCCGTCAAAGGTTGCGAAAGTTGTATTTCAGTTTAAAGGGAACAGACGTCATGCATCAATGCGTTTATCCGTCCAGCACATTAATATGTCACGGTCAGTACATTTACTACTCGAGTGAGCACAACATCAACCGAACAGCCGTGTACCAATCAACATCCACGAAACCTGTCGAGGATCAAGCCACGGATTGCATTGTGCAAATCAGCTGCAAGAAAACTCTCTAAAATGTTCGAAAGCAAGGACGTCACCCGGAGCACTTAAGGTGCGGCTAATCCACGCGATGAAACTCGAAACGGACTCTTCTTGCGTAAACTTTGGCAGCCATACATATAACTTTCGGTCATCATAGTGCCTTGAGCCATATGAACACTGTAGTACTTAGTGTACGAGATATGATATAATCTTGAATAAACGCCAAATGCTGAAATACATTTTTAGAACCTAGGTTTTATGTCTCGTTTTCTCCACTGAAACGTGACGCAACTCAGCTTACCTGTGGTGTTGTCTGGTAAATACTGATATTCAGGATTATGTCGCATAGTGAAGCGCAGTCCTGCGCACTCACTGAACCACACTGGCAGGCTCTAGAACGCTTCTATGTTCACTGTTGTGTTTATGTTGTGTCACGTGCCTGTGTTTGAACCTGAACGACATTTCTTCGTGTGTGTAGACACGTGCAGCGCTTTGTTGTCTACGTTTGGTTGTTGTTTTTGCGCCTTTCCGTCTACGTATTTGGGCTGTTGTCGGAGGCAACGGCCTTCAGAAGACCACGTTAAAACACAGATACGGACGAAATTAAAAGAAAAAGAAAGCCCAGGAGTGTGCACGCGGGTTGCAAGGCCTGCTGCGCTAGCTCTCAGCAGAAAGTTCTGCTATTATTGAGGCTCCTGTGGCTGTCCTGTATTTGTCAACACTCCGGCGCATACAGAGTGTTCCGCGACAAAAGTCAAAATCAAGCGTGGATGAATCCACCGGGTCGACAGATTCAGCGATCAGTTTTCGGACGTTTCATACTAAGTCGGCGGATAAATGGAAAGGCAGGATTTCATTTCATTTCAGCTGATGAAATGCCGCTCGTGACACAACAGCCTCGACGATAGCAGCTTTCTTCCGCTAGATATAGAGGTCTTCGGTACCACGCACTCCCCTGGGAATTTTCCAGATCCACCTTGACTGCACCAGAAGATAAGACAAGAGCAAAAAATTTTTTTTTCAGTGCATAATTTTGTGGTTTTGTAAAAACTAAACTCTGTTTAACAAACGATACTTCTTTTTCTTTGACGGCGAGTGGTTTTGCGCGTGAAACCAAGACAGTGGCTGTGGTGCCGCGCGCAAAACGAATGTTCTGCCGCCGGGCGAAGTTCGTCGGCTTTTCGTCGTACCTATAATCCATAGAGGATCATCCTCAGAGAGGAAGGCGCGCTAGTACGCTACACTGGTTAGCGCGAAGAAGCTTTTGCCGTTTCTTTTTTCTTTAACGTGAAACGTTTTTTAGCTAGTTGCTCCCGGATTTCGTGAAGCCGTGGCCTGTGACGTCACTACATGACTTCAGCTTCCCCGCTTCATGTAGCCGGGAAAGATGACGTCACATGACTTCGTGTCACGGGACCTACACACAAATTCAGTTTCCCCGCTAGATTTAGCGCAAAAATCATGACGCGACGTAACCTTAACGCCAATGCAGTTTCCCCGCTAAATTCAGCGGGAAAAGCTATGTCACGTGACTTTATGCCAACGTGCTCTGCGGTTGCCCCGCCAGCGGAAAAATCGACGCCACGTGGCATGATGTCAAGTGATCCATACTTACTCAGTTTCCCCGCTAGATTTAGTGGAACGTTGACGGCAGGTGACTTACACATAAATTCAGTTTACGCGCTTAAAAATTGACACGTGACCGTGGCCGCAGCCCGGTACATGTTAGGTGTAACGTGTGAGCTTCTACGAGACATAAACATGAACAGGCAAAGGATGAAGAAAGGGACAAACACACCGCTGAGTAACAACTAGAATATAATTCCCTCTTCGTCTTTAACATAAAGTACCTGCCCTACTTCGTCTTTAAGTGGGGATTCAACCGCTATTTATTTGTACCCTCTTTTCCTCATAGATGGCGCAGAATTTTTCCCGGAACAAACGAGTTGCACGTCTCGCAGCTGCGCATGCAGGTCGGGCGCTCGAGGTGGGCTTCGGGCCACGGGCTGCTCTGCCGCCGATCTCCGAGCTAGATCTTCTTTGCGCTGCGGGTCCGCCGCCGCAGGATGCGGCCAACAGGCGGCGCGAGATACGAGCCAGTAAGCATACGTAGATTATCAGTGGCTTAGGCAAACGTAGAGATAAGCTCTGATTTCCGAATGGATTGGAAGTTCCATCCACGTTCGAAATTATCGATAGCACAGGGTGCGGCGTTGCGGCCGTTTGGACCACCACATTTTGCACGCAAACGTCGTTTCTGCAAAAAGAAAAAACAGGAAAGTTTATTTTTAGAGCTTAATTCAAAGCTAGAAACAAAGAAAAGAAATAAAGTGGCAGTTTTGGCACTTCCTATGCCCTATGTATCGGCCATGCTCTTCTGTCTGAATACTGGTTTGCAAACCCGCTCCCAGGATGTGTGAGTAAAGCCCATCTATCCTGGAGAAAAGTGGCGCCAATAATTTTTTTTGTGGAAATGCTCGAGACACGTGCCGCGCGCCGCTTCTGGGAAGAATCATAGAGCCACTAAATGAGCTGCACTAGTGCCACTAGTGCCAGCTCATTTAGTGGCTCTAAGCTGCACCTAGTCTTCGACACTCTGTTCGCCGGCAGTGCTGTGGGCTCATTTTGGCGCTTGTGCAGAGCAGACGCAACTGCCGATTCGCCATGATCCAGAAGAAGCGACTTCCTCAGCATTAGATTCGGTGTTAGGAAGCTCATATAATATTGCTTTTCTCTGTCGCGAACTGTTTAAACATTTGTGAAGGACGGAAAAGCGTTTCGTGATTTCAGATCAAATCTTCAGATAACTGGCAACCATGGTTTTAAGCCACATATGAACGAGTGTCGTTACTCTAGATAAGCGTAAGCTTACACTAAGTAAGCGTGGCTTATCTAGTGGCACTATAGACGAACATGGCGCCTGAAATCTCCAGCTCTGGTGCTGCGCTGTTCCGCCATGATCTTCCCTATAGTGCCACTAAATAAGCTTTACGCTTCAGAGTAACGACACTCATCCATATTGTGGCTTAAGATCATGGCTGCCAGTTATCTGGAAATTTGTCTGAAATCACAGGAAACGCTTTTACGTCCTCCACACACGTTTAAACGCTTCGCGACAGAGCATAAAGCAATTTTACATGAGCTTCCTAACACCGGTAATCCCAATGCCGAGGAAGTCGCCCTTTTGAGTCATGACGATCAGCAGTTGCGTCCGCTCTGCACGGGCACCAAGATGGCTGCGCCCACAGCAAGATTGGGGAACAGAGTGCCGACCCTAAGCATAGCTAACTTAGTGGCGAGGTTCACACTTTTTTGCGCGGCGAGGTCCACACTTCTGCACGTCCAGGAGTGTGGACGTCGTCGGCGAGGTCCACTCATCTGCGCGGCGAGTCAAAAGCAACAAGAAGCAAACCGTTTCCCACCCGTGAACTGTGTCCAAGGAGTTCTCTGTCCAAGCAAGTGGCGCGGCTCTAGCATATATACTCGTCCGGTTACAATCGCGCGCCCAGTGCACAGCAGCTGACACGATTGGCAACGGGTATGGTAAGAAAGGACACTTTCCGTCTGTCTGCCTGTCAGCGAAAAAGAACCACTCAAATACACTAAGCCATGTTGCACTCGAGTTCTCCTCGTAAATTCCATAAGTTGAAGGCGCTACCGTAAAGTGATAAAATTCACGCTTACAAGTACCGCCAACCATTGTTGTGGAAAGGCGCAAGACACGTGCGAGGAGCGGGTGCTCCGCCGCCATTCGCTTCCAAGGGCCGCTCATTTCAGTATTGCGCCGACAACTGCTTCCAAGGGCCGCTCGAGACACGGGCGCTCGCTGCTCTGGCGCATTTGACGCCACTTGCAAGACAAACGCAAACACATCGAAGGGCTTTAATCCAGACTACACTGTGGTCCAGACTAGATAAAGAGGGGTTCGGTACAAGTGTGCACAAATAAAAAAGAAAAAGGGATCGGCGGTCAGAGGCTTTTGCCACCAGCTCGGAGTACGTGCAGCTTAAGGGGATTCAACCGCTATTTATTTGTACCCTTTTCCTCATAGATGGCGCAGAATTTTTCCGGAACAAACGAGTTGCATGTCTCGCAGCTGCGCATGCAGGTCGGGCGCTCGAGGTGGGCTCGGGCCACGGGCTGTTCGCCGCCGATCTCGAGCTAGATCTTCTTCGCTCTGCGTCCGCCGCTGCCGGAAGCGGCCAACAGGCGGCGCGAGATACGAGCCAGTACATACGTAGATTACAGTGGCTTACAAAACGTAGAATAAGCTCTGATTTCCGAATGAATTCGAAGTTCCATCCACGTTCGAAATTATCGAAAGCACAGGGTGCGGCGTTGCGGCCGTTTAAACCACCACATTTAACACGCAAACGTTGTTTTGCAAAAAAAAAAAAAAAAAGAAAGTTTATATTTTAGAGTTTAATTTAAAGCTAGAAAACAAAGAAATAAAGTGGCAGTTTTGCACTTCCTATGTCCTATATCGGCCTGCTCTTCGTCTGAATACTGGTTTGCAAACCCGCTCCCAGGATGTGTGGAGTAAAGCCCATCTATCCTGGAAAAGTGGCGCCAATCATTTTTGTGGAAATGCTCGAGACACGTGCCGCGCGCCACTTCTGGGAAGAACTAGAGCCACTAAATGAGCTTGCGCTTAAGATCGCATGCCGACACTGCTGAGCGCGCGCGTGTTGGCCCGTGAACAGTGCACTGCATCGCACGAGCGCATCGCATGATTCGAGCAGGGACGCAATGCGTACACAGCCCGGACTCGTCTACTTCTGTAGCATCGGACCGCGTCTGGACTACCAAGCTCAGAATAGTCGAAATCATGATTCGAGCCACTACAATGGCATGCGCATGTAGATATCGGCACTCTGTTCGCCTACATTGTTGTGGGCGCCGACATTTTGGTGCTTGTGCAGAGTAGACGCAACTGCCGATCGTCATGATTCAAAAGTAGCGACTTCCTCAGCATTAGATTCGGTGTTAGGAAGCTCATGTAATATTGCTTTGCTCTGTCGCGAACTGTCTAAACATTTGTGGAGGGCGGAAAAGCGTTTCCTGTGATTTTAGATCAATCTTCAGATAACTGGCAACCATGATTTTAAGCCACAATATGAACAAGTGTCGTTACTCTAGATAAGTGTAAGCTACGCTCACACTAAATAAGCGTAGCTTATTTAGTGGCACTATAGAAGAACATGGCGTCTGAAATCTAGCTCAGTGCTGCGCTGTTTTGCCATGATCTTCCCTAGTGCCACTAAATAAGTTACGCTTCAGAGTAACGACACTTGTCCATATTGTGGCTTAAAATCATGGCTGCCATGTTATCTGAAAATTTGTCTGAAATCACAGGAAACGCTTTTACGTCCTCCACAAATGTTTAAACGCTTCGCGACAGAGCAAAGCAATATCACACGAGCTTCCTAACACCGAATCAAATGCCGAGAGCAAGTCGCCCTTTTGAATGATGACGATCGGCCGTTGCGCCTGCTCTGTACAAGCACCAAGATGGCGGCGCCTCACAGCAATTATTGGGGAACGGAGTGCCTACCCTAAGCATAGCTCATCTAGTGGCGAGGTCCACACTTCTGCGCGGCGATTCATAGTTCTGCACGTTCAGAGATGTGGACTCCGTCGAAGAGGTCCACACTTCTGCGCGTCCAGTCAAAAAAAGCAAACAATGAAGCAACCGTTTCCCACACCGTGAACTTGTACCAAGGAGTTCTCTGTCCAAGCAAGTGGCGCGGCTCTACTACTCGTCCACAATCGCGCGCCCAGTGCACAGCAGCTGACAACATTGGCAACGGGTATGGCAAGAAAGGACACTTTCCGTCTGTCTGCCTGTCAGCGAAAAAGAACCACTCAAATACACAAAGCCATGTTGCACTCGCAGCTATCCTCGTAAATTCCGTAAGCTGAAGGCGCTGCCGGCAAGTGCAGTGCAGACTAGAGTTCCTGTATGGCTCCCTACGGGAGCCAGAGTTGCGCGTTTGATTCCACGTGCCGCGTGCCGCCCTCGCCGCTATTCGCCGAGATCTGTCTGTCTATGCTGGAAAAAGCGGTGGAGAAACTGCATCGTGACGTCGCCGGTGGGAGGAGCCTAATCTCCATCGCCAACAAACTACATCGGAATAGAACTGCATCGTGACGTGTCCGGTGACGTCGCCGAACAGTGACGATTGAGTTGAAACTACATCGTTTTTGTTTTCCCTACAGGGAATTTCGGAGAATCGCCGAGTGGGCTAGCGCACACCAGTGACTTTAGCGCACACCAGTCTATCTATGCTGGAACGCAAACTCAATGATGTAGAAAACTGCATCGGGCACTGACTGGCTCTTCTCTCGGGTCACGTGACATGACGTTGAAATGTAGATTTTCCCTATGCAGTCCGAGCTATGCTCGTAAAATGATGCAGTTGGCGGTGACGTCAAAATGTCGTCACGATGCACTTTGACGATGCAGTTAACTGAGTGGTCGAGACGAAGCCAGAGATCAAACTGCATCGTAAAAGATGGCGACCCTAACATATGCATCTCTACAGTTGGGTTCGCCAGCGGATCGAGTTTTTAGAGATCACCGGGATGCTGTTGAGACGAGTGATGCGAGGTTTGTGGGCGAATACCCGCTGACCAAAGGGGTGACTCGCTGGCTGTGCGACCAGCTTCGCGGAAAGTTCCAGCGGCGTCGTGAAGGGCCCCGTGTGCTGACGGTTGAACAACAAGTCCTCGCAACTCTACGCCTTTACGCCGCTGGCGGCTTCCAGGGAACCGTCAGGAGCGACGAAAACATTGCTGTTCACCAGTGCTCTGTGAGTCGCGTACTTGGTGATGTCACCAACACTATCATCGATTGCCTCGGATCGAAGTGGCTGTGTTTCCAACAAACTCAAGCAGAGAAGGCGCTCACAAAAGGAAGTTCTTCGAGCGATGCAAGTTCAGCGGCGTGATCGATAAATATTCTAAATACTCTTACACGATTCAACACGATTGGGTTTTCATTTGAGTGCACCCCATATAAGCGATTTGGCTGAGCGAAAAGCAAAGCAATCAACGGTAACAGGCTTAAATTGAGCTAGTTCGTTCATACTTCAGGTAGAGAGAGATAGATATACTTTATTTTAAAGCAACTACTTCAGGTAAGGCCAGCTGAACTAGAATAAACATACACATAAAGAAAAGACCATACACACCGTGGGACTATACTTCGTTTCAGCTTGGGTCCAGACGCAGCCGATGCTACGAGCGCGAGCGTGTGGCCCTGAACAGTGCTTGCATTGCACGAGCGCGCGTGCTTGGCAGGGACGCTGAAAGCCCGGAGCTCGCGCTTGTAGCATCGCCTGCGTCTGGACCCAAGCTGAAACGAAGTATAACGACTGATTTTCTTTTCCTCCTCTTCTACTACGAACCCAACTTGAGGAAAATATTCTCTTTTCTTCTTTTTTGCTTCCTACTTCACCGAAAATTTAACCCCTGATAGAACATTTTTTCTTTCTCGTGCAGCACGAGAGAAGTTGCACTAACGCAGTCAAACATAGTCAAAAAGTAAAATTTGTCGTTAGTTGTTTATACAGCAGGAGGTTAGTCTGCCTGAACATGGCGACATTGTTACCCACTGTAGATAAGCAATTCAGCCAGTGCAGTACGACTGCTAGCCCGGGGTCTTTAACGTGCATCACGCAGTAGTGATAAACGACCACACGCCGGTACGATGCTCATTCAGATCGAAACGGGCGGGGGCGGGAATTGAACCCAGGATACCTGGGTTCTGCAGCGCGAGCTTTCGCTCCACGTGCTCTGAGCTGGTGTGCGCTAGCCCACTCGGCGATTCTTCGAAATTCCCTGTAGGGAAAAAAAGAACGATGTAGTTTCAACTCAATCGCCACTCTTCGGCGACGTCACCGGACACGTCACGGTGCAGTTCTCTTCCGATGTAGTTTGTTGGCAATGGAGATAGGCTCCTCCCTCCGGCGACGTCACGATGCAGTTTCTCCACCGCTTTTTCCAGCATAGACAGACAGCTCGGAGCACGTGGAGCGTGCAGAAACCTCCTACTGTATAACCAACTAACGACAAATTTTACTTTTTGACTATGACTGCGTTAGTGCAACTTCTCTCGTGCTGCACGAGAAAGAAAAAATATTCCATCGGGGGTTAAATTTTTGGTGAAGTAGGAAGCAAAAAAGAAGAAAAGAGAATATTTCCCTCAAGTTGGGTTCGTAGAAGAGGAGGAAAAAGAAAATCAGTTGTTAGTCCCACGGTGTGTATGGTCTTTTCTTTATGTGTATGTTTATTCTAGTTCAGCTAGCCTTACCTGAAGTAGTTGCTTTAAAATAAAGTATATCTATCTCTCTCTACCTGAAGTATGAACGAACTAGCTCAATTTAAGCCTGTTACCGTTGCTTGGCTTTTCGCTCAGCCAAATCGCTTATATGGGGTCCACTCAAATGAAAACACAATCGTGTTGAATCGTGTAAGAGTATTTATAATATTTATCGATCACGCCGCTGAACTTGCATCGCTTGAAGAACTTCCTTTTTGTGAGCGCCTTCTCTGCTTGAGTTTGCTGGAAACACAGCCACTTCGATCCGAGGCAATCGATGATAGCGTTGGTGACATCAACAAGTACGCGACTCACAGAGCACTGGTGAACACCAATGTTTTCGTCGCTCCCGACGGTTCCCTGGAAGCTGCCAGTGGCGTTGAAGCGTAGAGCTGCGAGGACTTGTTCGACCGTCAGCACACGGGGCCCTTCGCGACGCCGTTGGAGCTTTCCGCGAAGCTGGTCGCAGAGCCAGCGAGTCACCCCTTTGGTCAGCCGCTATTCGCCCAAAAACCTCGCATCGCTCGTCTCGAAAGCATCCCGGTGATCTCTAAAAACTCGACCCGCTGGCGACCCCAACAGTAGAGATGCATATGTTAGTGTCGCCATCTTTTACGATGCAGATTGATCTCCGGCTTCGTCTCGACCCCTCAGCTAACTGCATCGCCAAAGTGCACCGTGACGACATTTTGACGTCACCGCCAACTGCATCATTTTACGAGCATAGCTCGAACTGCATAGGGAAAAACTACATTTCAACGTCATGTCACGTGACCCGAGAGAATAGCCAATCAGCGCCCGATGCAGTTTTCTGCATCATGTAGTTTGCGTTCCAGCATAGATAGACTGATCACGTGAGGAGCCGGATCAAGTGCCGTGCAGGAAAGTAGACGTTGCACGCGCCCCGACAGTACGTTCCCCTGCTTTTGAGCGCGCCGCGCGCCTCGAACGCGCGATGCTGCTATTCGCCGAATTCAGTCACGTGAGGAGCTGTATCCACATGCCATGCATGAACGCGCAACTCTGGCTCCCGTAGGGAGCCTATACAGGAACTCTAGTGCAGACTAAATTCCTTTGATAAAATTCACGCTTACAAGTTGTTGTCGAAGTATAGAGTACTCTATTCTTCGTTTCACCTAATCTTGCACCGCAGCCACGGTGTACGATACTACTCTTCAGGTGAGGACAGCGCGCTCCTCGCTCAGTGCAGATAAAGTTCGCTGCCATCTCTCTCTTGTCTCTCTCACTATGGTTTCAAGCGGCGTCGGCAGATGACTCGTCGACCCGCGGGCACGGCAAAGACGGCTCGTGCCGCCTCATGCTCCACACGCGCAGAGCTCCAGCGAGGTTGTCGCTCGTGCAGAAAGACCACGGTGTACCGGGGTGTCACGGCAACGAGATAATTTTTTCGCTCTCACACAGTTTCGCCGTTTCGGCCGCCGGCGACACTGTCAGCCGCGGGCACAGGTGGCCGCGGAATAATGCAGCCTTTCGGATGCCCGTCGAGACGAACGCTACCTGATTCCTCGCGCCGCGCATTCAGCCCCGCCGTGTCCTCACCTAAAGAGTGCATCTTACACCGTGACCGCAGCTGAAGGCTTGAGAAGCGTGAGCTCCATGCGCGTTGACAGCTGCTGCTGAAGTCACGAGAGCTTGTGCCGCCGAGATGTGCCCCAGAGCAAGGAGCCTCCGCGCTGTAGCGCCCTTCAGCTGCGTGCATCATAAGGTGAAACAGAGTATAGTCCAGACCACGGTCCAGACAGATAAAGAGTGATCGGTAGCACGTGCACAAAAGAAAAAAAGGATCGGTGGCCGAGTGGGTTAGAGCATAAAGGCTCTGGGTTAGAACCACGGTGTAAGATACACAGGTGAGGACACGGCAGGGCTGAACGCGCGGCGCGAGGAATCAGATAGTGTTCGTTCGACAGGCATCCGAAAGGCTGCATTATTCCGCGGCTACCGTGCCCGTAGAGTGCCTTCATACACACGCGCGCGCTTTTGCTTGAGTGGTGACATCTCAGCCATTTTCACGCCCAATCGTTTTTTTATGCATTTTGAAGTGCGCGCAATACGGTGTCACTCAGCTCGAGCGCGCAGCTTTGGCTAATGCATAGACGCCATTTTATCGCCCAAGTCACGCACCGAGTGCGCGAGAGCGTCACGCGCTGGCACATTCAGTGCAACAATGAATGTCTTCACCCTGAGACAGACAGACATGTAGGCACCCTACGTGCCCGTGCGTGCACGCAGCTGACAGTGTCGCCGGCGGCCAAACGGCGAAACTGTGTGAGAGCGAAAAATATTATCTCGTTGCCATGACACCCCGGTACAGCATGGTCTTTCTGCATGAGCGACAACCATCGCTGGAGCTCTGCGCGTGTGGAGCATGAGGCGGCACGAGCCGTCTTTGCCGTGCCCACGGGTCGAAGAGTCATCTGCCGGCGCCGCTTGAAACCATAGTGAGAGAGAGAAAGAGAGAGTGAAAAGCGAACTTTATCTGCACAGCGCGAGGAGCGCGCTGTCATCACCTGAAGAGTATTATCTTACACCGTGGCTGTAACCGTGGTTAGAGCAGCTCGGAGCACGTGGAGCGAAAGCTCGCGCTGTATATCCCAGGGATCCTGGGTTCAATCCTCACCCCTGCCCGTTTCGATCTGGATGAGCATCGTACCGGCGTGCGGTCGTGTATCACTACCAACGTTACTTTGATCACCACTGCGTGATGCACGTTAAAGACCCCAGGCTACCGGTTGTACTGCACTGGCTTAATTTCTCATCTACAGCTGGGAGACAAGTCGCCCGTTGAGGCTGACTATGTTCTAGGCTGTATGAACATACACACACCCCAATTTGTTTCGAGACAGATAAGGTAGCACCGCTTCATTCCACCGTGACATAGTAAGATCATCACTGTTGAAAGAGGTGTTCATAACGGACAATAGCATAGTGAACTCCCGAGGTTATTATGAAGACACTAAAGTTATTTAGAGGTTCATTTGATTTTGCCTAAAATTAGAAAGGTGAAGGGAAAAAAATAAAAAAATAAACGTACGCCTCACCTTTGGTAGAAACGTATTTTCTACCTTTTGATGGCCCGTTTGATTTTCTTAGTAATCCGCAAAACGGGAAGTGTTAAATTTACAAAAAAAACTTGTTTCGGGCGCCAAAACGCTAACGTCAAAATTCAATTTGCATCTCAGAGTAAGCACCTGTTTGTTGGTTAAGAAAATATATTGTAATTGTTCAAAAATAATAGAAATCATGCTTCTTCTTTTGCTTTTCATATCCACTAGCAACCAAACAAGGTCTACAGAGAATGAAAATATCTGAAATAATGTTTCATAAAATAAATGTTGTTCGGAATAACTATTTTAGCCTTCTTTGCAACTCATTCACCTATTATTATTATTTTATTTCCAAATACATATTAGTAGGGTGCCTTTATGTGTGCTTTAGAGCCAGACTAGAGCCAGATTAGAGCCGCTAAATAAGCTACGCTCATTTAGCGGCTCTAATCTGGCCATTTTGTCCCACACTTTTGTTTTTCTTTTTTGTTCAGAAGCGCGTGCAAGAGCGTGTCCCGGCACGCGTTTGTGGCGCTGACTGTGCTATGGCGATATTTTGTTTTCGTCGATTTATTTGTATTTTACCCGTGAGCGCGTTTTGTCGGCATCGGGTACTACAAAGGGTGGCAACACCCTAAGCAGAAGGACATTGAGGCACCCTACATATTAGGATATCTCTGTTCAACCCTGCACGATCTTACCGCTCATTCACACTGGAAGCGGATCCGCGTTCGCAAAGCGGTTGCGAACGCGGTTGTATAAAGATCCAGTACAGTTGCACGCGCACTTGATGTCATCGAGTGCGCGTGCAATTGCACTGGATCTTTATACAACCGCGTTCGCAACTGCTTTGCGAACGCGGATCCGCTTCCAGTGTGAATGAGCGGCTAGGTGCTTACGTGCCACGCTTGTAGCGTATGCAAGCGTTTGACCACGCGCGCTAACATAGTACACACAAAAAAACAGAATCAACAAAAGTCTCGCCTTCAGAGCCTTATCAGGCCTTTCGCTAGGAGTCTGCTGATGACTAGTTACACGTGCAACACGTGCTGGCGTCTGCAGTCATATAACTGCTTGAAAGGAAAAGTCTATTTTGTTTCTATCTTATGTTAAATATTTACTTCTAGTTACTTATATAGAAGAGATGAGAGCGTGCAGTGCAAGCACTTAGCAATTTTTTTGAGAAAATCTTGTTTTTTGGCTCGTGTAGATAATTTACGCATCGCGGGAAGATTAAACTCTAGAAATGGGACACCCGCAGTTGGAATAGAGCGCGAAAATTTGAGAGGAGGACGCAACTGTGTGTATGGGCATTTAAACAACCTAATATGCATGACATTAATTCTTACTGTTCTTCAGAATCTGGTTCGCCAGCACTTGCAGGCATCAATATTTTCCCCGTGTCATCAAGGAACACGACCGCTCTCACTGATGTAACACATAAAACCAAAATATTCGTTTGTAAGTAGGTGGGTATTTATTTGTGCTCGTAAGTACAGGCGCCACAGAGGCATGCAGCCCATGCCTGAGAGGCCCGTATAAGGGGTGATAATAATAATGCAGTGCGATATAATGTGAGGCACTGATAATGTACAATGAGGCATCACGAAGGAGGGGTCTAAGTTGATCGCAGGTGTGTGGCAGCTTCGCGACAAAGTTGCGGAACCTCGGGTCGGTCACTAATGGGCACGTTTGTTATTCTTTTTGCAACGTTCAAAAAGTGCCGACCAACGGAGCCATCAATTGTAATTCTGTTGTGTCTATGTCTATACAGCGGGAAGTTAGTCAGCTCTGAGGGCATCTGGTGTCTTCGTTGAAGATGAAAGACAGTGCAGTATACCGCTGCTTGTCTGACGTCTTTAACGTGCATCACGCAATAGTGATACATGACAGCACGCCGGTACGATGCTCATCCAGATTGAAATGAACAGAGGCGGTGGATTGAATCCACGATCAGCGAGCTTTACAGCGGGAGCGGTCGCTACACGTGCTACCGATCCACGAGCAACGAGACATCGCGGTCGAATTCGAGCTCGAGCGAAAAACAGCAACAGCAAGAAAATCTCCGGTTTGAGGCATTCAGTACTAGTGTCGCCATCTCGTTTAACAAGTTGGAAATAAAATTAACAGTGTGATTTTATTTACACAAATACGCAAATACAACAATATTTTGCTTTCTCGTCATGGTCTTAAAATTAAGATTAGGGGCACCCCTAGTACGTACGGCCAAGCGTTTTGTCACGTTTGTCTTCTAAATAATTGTATTTTCAAAAATGCCTCAAAACGCGCTAAAAACAGTCAAAACGGTCATATTTCTGGATTTTATTAAAAATCTCCAGCGCTCTAAAGGAAAAATTCAAGGGCCGTACAACCTTCATTACGTTATCATAAGTAACCTCCAAAAGAATGAATACTCTGGTGCATTCCTGAAACTCAGGTTTGTGTAGCGAAATTTGCCCATTGAGTGTATAACCCAGGGATCCTGACACTTCCCAACCCCCCCCCCTGCCCGTTTCAAATCTGGATGAGCATCGTACCGGCGTGCAATCGTGTATCACTACTGCGTGGTGCCCGTTAAAGACCCCAGGCTACACACTAAAGACTATGTTCTAGGCTGTATAAACATACACACACCCCAATTTGTTTCCAGACAGGTAAGGTAGCACCGCTTCATTCCACCGTGACATAGTAAGATCACTGTTGAAAGAGGTGTTCATAATGGACACTAGCATAGTGAACTCCCGAAGTTATTTATGAAGACACTAAAGTTATTTAGAGGTTCATTCTTTTTTTGCCTAAAAATTAGAAAGGTAAAGAGAAAAAAAAAAGAAAAAAAGAGACGTACGCTTCACCTTAGGTAGAAACGTATTTTCTACCTATTGATGGCCCGTTTCTTACGGTTTTCTTAGTAATCCGCAAAACGGAAAGTGTTAAATTTACAAAAAAAAAATTGTTTCGGGCGCCAAAACGCTAACGTCAAAATTCAATTTTCATCTCAGAGTAAGCACCTGTTTGTTGGTTACGAAAATATATTGTTATTGTTCGAAATAATAGAAATCATGCTTCTTTTTTTCTTTTTTTCATATCCACTAGCCACCAAACAAGGTCTACAGAGAATGAAAATATCTGAAATAATGTTTCATAAAATAAATGTTGTTCGGGATAACTATTTTAGCCTTCTTTGCAACTCATTCAACTATTTCTTTTTAAATTTCCAAATACATAGTAGTAGCTAGGTGCCTTCATATGCACTTTGCCTAGGGTGGAGACATCTGGCCATTTTGTCCCACACTTTTATTTCTTTTTTGTTCAGAAGCGCGTGAAAGAGCGTGTCCCGGAACGCGTTTGTGGCGCTGACTGTACTATCAAGACATTTTGTTTCCGTCGATTTTTTGTATTTTACCCGTGAGCGCGTGCTGTCGGTTGGCATCGGGAACTACAAAGGGTGGCATCAACCTAAGCAGAAGGACATTGAGGCAGCCCTACATATTAGGATATCTCTGTTCAACCCTGCACGATCTTATGGTGCTGACGAGCAACGCTAGTAGCGTATGCAAGCGTTTGACCACGCGCGCTAACATAGCACACACACAAAAATAGAATCAACAAAAGTATCGCCTTAACAGCCTTATCAGGCTTTCTCTAGGAGTCTGCTGACGACTAGTTACACTCTTTTGCAATACTCAAAAAGTGCCAACCAACGGAGCCATCAATTGCAATTCTGTTGTGTCTATGTTCATACAGCGGGAAGTTAGTCAGCTCTGAGGGCGTCTGGTGTTTTCGTTGGAGATGAAAGACAGTGCAGTATACCGCTGCTTGTCTAACGACTTTAACGTGCATCACGCAATAGTGATACATGACAGCACGCCGGTACGATGCTCATCCAGATTGACACGGGCTAGACACGGGCAGAGGCGGTGGATTGAATCCACGAGCAACACGCAACACGCTTTCGCTACACGTGCTACCGATCCACGAGCCACGAGACATCACGGTCGAATTCGAGCTCGAGAAAAACAACAACAGCAACAGCAAGAAAAACTCCGGTTTGAGGCATTTAGTACTAGTGTCGCCATCTCGTTTAACAAGTTGGAAATAAAATTAACAGGGTGATTTTATTTACACAAATACGCAAATACAACAATATTTTGCGTTCTCGTCATGGTCTTAAAATTAAGATTAGAGGCGCCCCTAGTACGTACGCGCCAAGCGTTTTGTCACGTTTGTCTTCTAAATAATTGTATTTTCAGAAATGCCTCGAAACGCGCTAAAAACAGTCAAAACGGTCATATTTCTGGATTTTATTAAGAATATCCAGCGCTCTAAAAGAAAAATCCAAGGGCCGTACTACCTTCATTACGTTATCATAAGTAACCTCCAAAAGAATGAATACTATCGTGCATTCCTGAAACTCAGGTTTGTGCAGCGAAATGTGCCCATCGAGTGACGAGCGGTTGAGTCCCCCTTAATCCCAAGTACTTTAAAAATCGCCTTGTAGCATTCTATACGTCAGGGGGTATCGTAAAGTATGCTAACCTGTTCCTGTTGCACCGGTTGCCAGCCGCAGTGCTGTTCCCAGGCGACGCTGGAAGGGTCCACGCCCGTCTCCGGAGGAAGATGGTGCCTCCCGAGGCGGTCATCGGAGGACGTGCACCCAGCCAAGGCCAGCACTGTGCTGGGCGGCGGAAGATACTGGTCGAACTCCGAACCGTCCACGTACTCCATCGCCACGCTAGCGAAGAAAAGAGGCAGATTACTTGAGACGGTGAACCAACGCCTCGATAACGAAGCCGTCGTTGAACTTTCTAAGTCTCGTATAGTATACGGAAGGCCACCCTGGGGCATAGATGGGACACAAATGCTTCGTCGGTATTCGGCTGGTACACAGACGCGCTCTCGTTTCTTTCCCTTAGTTTCCCGGCGCATAGCTCGCAACCGCACCGGTCTCAAGGGTGTCCTGCAGCGTCACACAACGAGCGCAATGCTAGCAGACTATGAGGTCCAAGACGCAAACGTCTGTCGCTTTTTCGTGTACTCTCGTCGAGCTGCAAGCGTGTTCACCGCCTCGGGCGGGGGTCGGGGATCGTGCACTAAGAATGAGGTAATGCGCAGGCGTTGGGCCGTGATATTGGTAAGGAGGCTTTTGGACAGGAGGGGCCGCCAAAAGCGCCGTCCGCTCGATCAATCCGACCACCATTTAGAAGACCTGCGCACGACGTAATTGTTAGTAAATCTCCGACCCGCAGCAAGACGCAAACACGCAGAAGGTCGACGAGAGTATACGCCGCGGGTTAGCCTTCGTTGTGAGATGTTGCAAGGCGCGCTGGCAGCAATGCTGATGCGAGCTACGTGGATCCACTGGTGGCCACGTTTCGGGGGAAAGGCCCTGTCTTCTAGGTGGTATCGATCAACTTCCGCGTCTGAAGATGGCCGACGAAGCTCTGGGGATGTTCGTTCAACCCTATCGAGAGCCGTATATCTACATACTCTGTGAGCTCGATCCTGCTGAAGTCGATGGCCGGCTGGTGGAAGCCCGCGGCCGAGCATCCGTGCTGCGTCTCCACCGCCGGTCCCCGGATGACGAAACAGGGTGACTTGGGGGTCGTGGGTGGAGTAGGCGGGGAACCGCCGATGTCTGCCTGAGGTCGGACGTCCGGCTGCTGAACCCTGCGGTGCGCCGACTGATTGAAAGAACTGCGGAACGAGATAGAAGACAGCCGAGGTACGTGCTCACGCGTCCTCAAGGAGGAACGGGATTCTTAAGAGGCTTATGGGCGACGCTCTAACATGCACGTGTCACTCGGAACTATGTCTTTTGGCAGGATACCGCGGAAACCAAGACTGTGGCCAAAGTAGGAGTGCATATAGTGTTTATACAAAAATAGATTACTAGAGATTATACAATGCAGCGCAAGAGGGGAAGGGGAGCAGGTGAAAAAGGGTAACACGCCAGAGTTTGCGGACTTAATTGCGCCTTGCAATATTGAGTGAAACTTAAATCCGCTAAATTAAAAAAAAATATATTAGATAGACTCCCGATTTTAAAAGAAAAAGCTCCTAAACAAAAACTCTGAGCATCAAAACACGCTGCGCATTCGGTGTCCCCATACGTTATCCCTAGTATACGCATATCTTTTGTCGGTGTAGACATGCAAAGAGTTTTGAAACGAGCATCGTTCATAGCCCGCGCGTTTTCCAGACGCTACACAGTGAGGAACGGAAGGCGGGGAGGGAAGGAGTACAAGCTCTGACTGGAAGGATTAGTGGGTAGAGTGAAAGGCTAGCTGTCTTTGCCTCTTTCACTGCCTGTATCTCTGTATCTCTCCAATTAAAAATGAACAAGAGCGTCGTCTGCTCCTCTTACTCACGTTCCTATGCCGGACGCCGGTGCTCGGCGTTCGAACGCGTTCTAGCAGTGAGTAGAAACGAAGGACGTTAGCCTTTGTGCCTATCCACTAATCCTTCCAATCAGAGTTCGGCGCTGCAGAGTCCCCGCGCACTCTCATTTCCTCCTCTCCCTCAGCTTCGCTCCGGATTACAGGACGAACACAACCACCGAAGGCGCAAGAGGCAGTGACATCTTTCAAGTCTACCGACTTCCTCCGGCGAGCGTGCGCCCTTCGCCAATGCGGCTCGGTTTTCTTTCTCGGCCTGCCCTGATGGAAAGACACCGGAAAGCCCCAACGAGCATCAGCGACCACGAGCTAGCGCGCGAGTCTT
Organism: Ixodes ricinus; assembly: GCA_037355805.1. Taxonomy (NCBI): domain Eukaryota; kingdom Metazoa; phylum Arthropoda; class Arachnida; order Ixodida; family Ixodidae; genus Ixodes; species Ixodes ricinus. Next base: position 29,662 of record JAZHYW010058474.1, read on the forward strand.
TCCCGAGAGCGGCGGCACGGCTCCTCAGCGTGGGAGTCGGGCCTTAGAGGGTCTTCCATTTCCGGAGCACCCAGGCCCCATTACCCCCTCCCTTGATTCCTCATCCCACGTCCTGCGGACCCGCACAGTGGACCCACTTTGTCGGCAGCTCTTTTTCGAGCAGCCACCCCGTTTTCAGAGCCCTCGTATATCCTAACGACGTGGTCGCCCGCGGTGGACGTGCACTCCGAACTGCGTTCATTGTCTTCGAACAGGCGTCAAACGCTGATGGTCGGAGCTCTGCATTCTTTTGTCTATCGTTAAATACCTCTTGTTTTTTTATTCGGGCGCGGGGGTGCACGACCTTTGCCTTCTTAAAGTTTTCCTTTTGAGACGGAATGGGCAAGTTGGTGGAGATCATTTGCCTTTTGCTGGGGGTGTGGGAAGGGCATGTCCACACGATGTCCTGCTAAGTGTCTGTGACGCCCACAACGTGACGGTCGTTGGGAGAGCACGGAGAAAATAGCGTCTCTCATTGTTTTTCGTCGGTTTCCGGTGGAGGTTCGGCTGTGGTTGCCGGCGTCTTTTTCCGGAAGAGGCGAGTTCGTTGCTTTCTTCACGGATGTATTTAAACGATTTGATCATCTTAAAAATATTTTTTTGCGTTCACTATAATTTGTGCATGCCGCTTGGGCTTTGCGCACTGTTTTCAATAGACCATATGCGAAATTGCTTGCTGGTTTGACAAGACTGTGGGTGTCGTCGGTACCGAAGCACGATGGAGGCGTTGGAGACAACCGTACGAGCAGTGTGCGATGGCGCGGCAGCTGTGTTTTCTAACTTCCGATCATGGAATTGTGGACGAACAGTTTAAAGAACCTACCGCAACTGTCTGACCTGACCAAACTCTCGGAGGCCTGTGCACGCTGGCGACAACCCGCAGTGTGTAAGTTTCCACAACGAAGGCGTAGGACTTGCTCCGCTGCTTTGGCGAGGTTGTCGCCAGCGTGAACAGGCCTCCGAGAGTTTCGTCAGACAGTTGCGGTAGGTTTTTTAACTGTTCGTCCACAATTCCATGGTCGGAAGGCGGAAAACACAGCTGCCGCGCCATCGCACACTGCCCGTGTGGTTGTTTTCGGTACCGACGACGCTTGCCCACATTAAAATGGCGACGCTCTCAGTGTTGTCAGACCACCAAGCAATTTTCCTTAAGGTCTATTGTACAGTACCAAAAAATGTAAGCTAATTACACAAGGGGTGCTGCGATTGACAGCGGCAGCTGTTGTGTATTTGAAAGATGTGATTAGGGAGATTTGCTTTTAGTCGATGTGCATTCGGCGCTTTATTGTTAGTAGAATAGTTGTAGGAGATGTGTTCAGCACCTCTCCTACAACTACAACTAGGCGTTCCGCAAAAGCACACGTCTCCTAAGTTAGGAGATATGTGCACGGCAGTACAGCCTTTGCCGGTTGTAAAAAAATGTCTGCTTGGAGCAAACGTCGTGCGGCAAAACCCCTATAACGAAGACAAGCTAGCTTGGTTTGAGTGTAGGCTTCTTGTCGTTTTTCTCTTTTGAAGATCATATGTTACCCAATGCCTTGCCATCGCAAGTTAGTTGAAGTCACTTTAAATGGTTAAGGAGAGTTTAGAGAAAATAAAAGTGGAGATTTCTAAATATTGACGTGCAATTTTGCCACATTTAGAGAAATGCGCTGAGTTTCTGCATATATAACTGTACTACAACAATGGCTAAGCATATATATTTCATATATTCGTAGAACGCATTTAAAGGTGCTCAATATGATATATTTCGCGTCGTTTTATATAACTTAGTTGGCTGGTAAATAATTCGTACCTGTGTCTCTAAACTGTGTTTATTTGACGTGTTTCGTAAAATTGTTTGCTGAAAAATCTTCTATTAAAATTTTTAATATTTTGTTATATTCCGTAAACCTTTCATAAAATAAGTAGAAAGAAAATATCACTGCATGCATATTTCGTAGTGAAATTGACGACTGTGCAAAGTACCATAGCGAAACCTTGGCATTCTCCACGTTTCCAGCTTCGAAATTTTATATCTCCGGAAGAAAATCAGCTACGGCGTTGGCATACAGTATAGCTGAGCGCTCCTCCCAAAACAATGGCTTTAACATATATTTTTTAGCATAAATATGAAAAAAAAGTATGACTCGGACCATCACCCACGTGTTCTATCATCCCTGGACCAATCATGTACGGTGAATGAGGGAGTTTTTGATGCTGTTTGAAAAAGAAAAAAAACAAAACAAGACATTTCAACTTGAAACAAGTAAAATCATATAGAAAATGCAAAGCAAGAGCGATAGACAGTCTCAATTAAAATGCCGAGCTTCTCCCGATGGTGTGGCGAGAGCAGACCGATGATTTCCCGCATACCGGAAGTTCTGCGATTCAAGATGGCGGCGCCCGCGCAGGAGTGGCCAAAATGTCTGCGGACACCTGACAATCATTTTGGTGTCTATGAAGCAGAAACTTAACGCAGTTGACGGGATTCGAACCTGTGCGGGGAAACCCCAATAGATTTCTAGTCCATCGCCTTAACCACTCGGCCACGACTGCGCCGACGGACGCGGAATACTGGTACGGTACACCAAAAGAGTGAGCGATCACCCGACCGATTTACTCGGTGGACGCGTCGAGTTCCCGCCAATTTCTTTATCGATTAGTTTGTCCAAAGTTTCGCGGGGTTGTCACACATCCTCTTTGCGTCTCAGCAACTGCCGCGTTTTGCGTCAAAAGGTGTTGGTCGAAGTAACACGATGTCGTTGGAAGCGATCCTAGCGGTGGCAAAGGAACGAGGTGGATGCAACAAACGCCTGTTTTCTTTCGTTTGTTACAGGTTGCTTATACGGCGTGACAGACCGCGGAAGCTTTTGCAGCCAAGAGCGGGCACCTCGTGACGACAGTGACACTCGCGTTTGCTCGTCCTTTTTCGCCGGAACTTCTACGACCAACGACAAGGATCGCGCGATCTGACAGCGTGACACGGTCCTTATGAAGCCTCTTGTTGACACTTCGGTTCCACTTTCGATGCAAGGGGCAGTGGTGTGTTTAGCGCTCGTCTGTCCGCTAGACGCGTAATCGTGATTAAGGCAGTTCGATTATGGCGTGGCGCAGGGTTTTGAATGCCTTCCCTAAAGAGAGATGCCGCCGGGGTTATAAGTCTTTCCATCGTGCGGCAGCACGAACGTCACTCGCCAGAGTGACTTTTTGCGGAAGAGCATCCCAATCTGGCTCCACGTCATGGTCACTACCTAAATCCGTGTGGTGATTACGCAAAGAAGTAGCTAGAGTATGTATAAACATTCTGAGCATATTAAATATGTTTTCATTACGTTTTTTTAACCCAGCTTATTGGAAGGATTTGGAAGCTTGTGTTACGTCATAGTAACTTCCTAAGTCTGTGCGGTTATTGAGGGCAGAAGTAGATGGAGTATGTATCTATATTCTGCGTATAATAAAATATTTTTCGTCACTCATTTCCTTTATCAATTTCATAGAGGGCGGCATCACACGAGTCATTAGTGGCTTTGATGGCCCCCGCCAGGGGTTTCCCCAGGAATTGAAACTAAGGGGAGTGTCTAAATTTTTAGGGGCGGCGAGGGGGAGGCATTGAGAATAGATGAGTCGTTGCGAATTGAGGGGGTGCCTTCAGAAAAACAAGGAGGGGTGTACACCCCCTAGGGGTGTGTAGGGAAATCACTGGCCCCCGTACTCTTGTATCCTGTCAGGAATGTTCTTGAATACAAATGATGATGACTATGACTACAGGACCTTGAAACAAAGACAGCCCTCGTTAGATATGTATACTGACCCGATGAGATGGATGTCGGTGTGCTGGCTCCGCTTTGGAGCCTTGATGCCTCTCGATGTGGCCCGAGCCCGTTGCCTCGGAAGTCCGGCGTCGTCCTCGACCCTGGCGTTCTCGCCCTTGGGGTCGGCGCCTCCGGACTTGGGCCTCCTCCTGGGCTGGTACTTGTAGTCCGGGTGGTCGCGCTTGTGGGCCGCCCGCAGTCTCTCGGCCTCCTCGGTGAAGGGACGCTTCTCGACGTCACTCAACAACCTGCGTATGAGCACAACTCCCTTTAGAGGTAGGCGTTTTTCTTTTCCTTTTTTAAATAAAGGATGAACTGTTTTTTTTCTTTAAATTTGTTTTGCGGGTACTTTTCCGCGTGGGGCGCAAAGATAAAGGCACAAGTGCCTGACGGAGCCTCTGCCCCCCAACAGTTCAGCCGTGGCAAGAGAGTCATAAATAACAACAAAACAACAGAGCAGAACTAATATACACATCTGGAAGCCGCCATCACAGGATTACACAAGCCAGGCAAAGCACACCATATGACAACAAAACAACAACAAAGCAGAGTGAAGATCACAGAGGCAATAGGTTGAAATAGTAAAACCACTAGCGTAACGCATCAGATTAATAACGTCATTAACGTTGGTCACCAGCAAAATCAAGCATGCTGTACACATACAAAAAATACATTCAGGTAGGTTACTAGTATAGAACTTTGACCAAAACAAAAAAGAATGGTCTAAATTCATACACATAGAGATCACGAATAAGATAAGTTTAGAAACTAGAAACGGAAAAGGAAACTTCACAATGAAAATGTAACAGTACCACCAACCAGAAGCGTTCGGCACTCACTTTTGAATTTAAAGAAAGTTGTGTTATAGTCTATGCTCATATCTGCATTGTTTCAAATTTTAATTATTTGAAAAGTTAAAGTTTGTCGGCCATAATTTGTTCTTATTGTGGGCATTTTTATCTTTGGATCTCGAAGCGTATATGCGCTCACGCTATTTGTTGGGGTGGTGTGCAGTTCGCTCTTATGTATCCATTGTAACAGTTTAAAGTAGTAAACCTGGTCTGCCTTGAGCATATTATATTTTACAAAGAGTGGCTTGTGCTTAAGTTTCTTTTGTCACCTCTATAGTTTTCACATGTATGTAGTATTCTCTTTTTGTAATATAATTATTTTATTGTAGTTCGGAGCTGTTCCCCAGACCAATATACCATAACTAATTTTAGAGTAAAATAAGGAATAGTATAACGTTTCTTTTAACCAGGTAGGTACTAAGTTTTGTATTTTATATAAGCGTCCAGTAACTCGAGATAATTCAGTTTTAAGTTTATAAACCTGAGTATATTCTACGATCAGGTCCTCGGAAAACCATACACCCAAAAAGATTTGCTATCTTACTTGCTCTAATAAGGTGCCATGAAACGTTATAGATGGAGCTAATAACAGGACTCCACTGATCCCACAAACGTGCCCATCCATCCCTTCGGCTTGACACTACGACATCATGTCACGTGGTGCACGTCGCCCGACTTCACATCACGCGGCCTCGTTGCGTGACGTAAAGGTCACGGGACGTCAATGTTTGAACAACACGTTCTTTTTCACTCCCCGAAACAACTGTTGAATGTCTTCCAAACAAATCTAAACGACGGCTCCTTAAACACCGCACGCATACATTATGGAACCATCGAGATGAAGGTCGTCGGCCGTGTTAAAGCAATATATGATTTACTCGCCTAATTTTATAAGAAAACCGTTACGAAGAACCCTCACGAAGAACCGGCATGAAGAACCTTACCGAAGGACTCTGACGTCACGCGACGTTATGACGTGAGGTGTCACCACGATGTGACGTGACAGCGTCGCCCATACCCTGACTTCATGTGACGCCTACACGTCCCATGAAACCAGGCGTCACGTGAAATGACGTCATACGACACCGTGACTTCAAGGGCACGTGACATATGGGTGTTATGTGAAGTCACATGACAAAACGTGCTACATGATGTCACGTGACGTTCTGACGTCACGTCATTTGCCACGCGGCACATGGTGTCACATGACGTCACGTGAGCCCACCGACACCATGGTGTTAGGTGACGTCACGGCGTCACACATGACACCGTGAATGTCACCGTCAGGGATGATCAAAACAGGCCTCAATTTCTCCTAATCGGTGACCTTTAACTGATTAGTCAATCGGTCTAATGCGCGGGCTGATAGAATTATTGAAGTAACAGGAAATTACGAATGTAACAGTACACATTTGGGTAGCACAATTGCAGGGTGCAGGAGCAGTAGGTTTTAAACAAGTAATTCCATGTAATGTATTGGGATATTTTGGTATACATTCCGAATTCTAATGTCATGGACTGACGTCACAAGTAGAAGCAGGTGTATACATGACCTTATGTTTATACCTATTTATTGAGGTCAGGTTCTCAGTTAGCGAGTGCCATTTAATTAAAAACGCGTCAGCTTTGGAACTGAATATCAATAAGATTCCTTAATCACTCAGGAAGCCTCTCAGAAAACTACGCATAGCCCTTACAGACGATTATTTATGACATGTAAGTACGTGTTATCGGTGACAGTCAGCATTGGGGATTGCAGACGAGAATGAAAAAATGAATGATAAGTGAATTTTAGTAACAAGTAGGAGATTGGAAGACTGGGGGAAATTATCCAGGGAGAATTAATGACGTACAACTAGGCTAGGTGGCGCAAGCTACCGCCCGATATAAATTGTACAGCTGTTGGCATCCATCCATCCATCCATCCAACTTACACCAATTAAAGTTAAATATTTCACCGCTCGTTCCGCACGATTATAATTAAAAAAAAAAGCCGTACAAGCAAGCACGACATTATTTTAACTATCAATTTGTTTGCGATGAATCCTGCCAGCTGCGCGACAAAAATAATAAGAAAAAAAAAACGTATGGCGGATTCAGCGATTCTTTGGTAGACGTTTGCAAGTACGGCCTCTGGGCGCCGCCATCTTGCCGCTGGTGTGGGTAGATCGTCTGATGGTCAAGCATTGCTGAGGCGTACCCAGGATTTCCAGACCCAAACAAAGCGTTTGCCTTCCACGGTTTCCAGACTAGCTCTCGATGGGCGACTGCTTGCAAACGTTCACAGGCGGCGTTGCGCGAGATCCACTAGTGATTACGCTTATTTATTTATTTCGCAATACTATCAGTCCTCCAGCGGGGACTATGATAGGAGTGAGTACAAAAAACAATATACAATGTAATAGACATGCAGAACACAATGACGAAAATGAAGGACTATACGACACCTAATACTCATATCAAATAGCACAAAAGTACAACATAAATAATAACATGAGGTCTATTGGTTACGTGGGAGACACTTTACGAAATCCAAAACCGTTTTGGATTTAGCAACGCTTTCAGGCAGTTTATTTTACTCTCATATCGTCCGATGGGGGCGAAAGGTGCGGGCATTCCTCGTGCTTTTTCTTCGTCGGTACTGGTTAAACACTCTTTGGCACGGCACTGAAGTCAGTCGAACGCATATAGGATAACAAACCCGGTAAAAAGGGTCGACCGAATAATGTATGAGGCAGGGTTAGACACTATCGCGACACTGCCCAACCCTGCCTCACATACAGTTTGTATTTATATTTCTGCATCGCGATACAATTTTTCAAATGCATTTTGTATTTCTGTATAGAAATACTTTTTTGTGTGTGCATTTCCGCTAAAAGTTGGAATTCGACAGTGAGTATACTCGCTTGTTGGTTAACAAATATAGCAAGATCAATCTATCGGGTGTTTCAAATAGCGGCCAGGCTCTTTAAATCGACCGCAAAATTCGAAACCTATCGTGCTACAATTTTGTGCAGCGTTGTCCAAAGGTGTTGCATTTTTTATCTAAAATCTACAAAGAGCGAACTTACGTGAGGAAAAAGTAAAAAAAAGAAAAAGGCTTAACTCCCAAGGAAACCCAGCGAAGCCACCGGTCTTCAGTCAATACGGCGCCCTATGTTTGAAGACCGGTGTCTTTGCTGGGTTTCCAAAGGATTTAAGCCTTTTTCTTTTTTAACTTTTTCCACAGGTAAGTTTGGTCTTTACAATTTTTATAGAAAAAATGCACCACCTTTGGGCAACGCTGCACAAAATCATAGCGCGATAGGTTAAGAACCCGAATTTTGCCGTCGATTTAAAGAGCCTGGCCGCAACTTGAGACACCCGGTAGATCGTGTGTTTTTTGTTCCTCGTGTACACCAAAGGGTGCACGCACGCAAGCGGTCCTACAGATTATTCGAACATGCGAAGTAGCTTTTTGACGAAATGTATTTCACTACCTGTATTTTTCCAATATGTATTCCTCTTTTTGTATTTTCAAATACTTTTTTTTATGTTTCAAATGTATTTCTGATACGTATCGTGATACCTTTCTATGAATATATTCTGTATCAGTGCTTTAAGGCATCTTTGCTTTGTATCCAAGTGTTTTTATTTCCAAATGCTTTTTACAGTATTTCTACGCAAACCTGGAATGAGCAGAATAGTGGCTAATGAATGATTCCGCCGAATACTTGCGGTGTGAAAATCTTCCAGTTTTATAGGCCTAATAATATTGGCCTGTCATGGTCGCAGTCGTGGCCGGAGAAAGAAGAAGACGCCGCTGAGAACGGTCATGTTTTCGATGTTCTCCAAGGAAAATAGGCCGGCCATCGGCCGGGCAACCGCTGAGGCTTCGGCCAGTACTACTGGAATGTTGACCAATGAATACCGGGCAGTGCTACCTTGTCTACCCACAGGTAACTTGAGCCTGAACTCCGTCTTTCTTCATGGCGATCTCGCCGCACGACCCTGCCGAGCCTTAGACTTCCGTGACGCCTTACGAGATGTTGTCGACGCTCAAGATATCATCGGAACAGGCCGATTTCCGATGAGCCATGTCTGGATGGTGACGTGCGCAAACGCCTTAAGTAAAACCAAGTAAACAAAATGGAGCTTACCGTGAAGGGACGTAGATGCCTCATAATTGATCCCAACACCAGAGATGTGAAACTGAAACTTCTCTGGTTACCTGTACACATGAAAAACCACTGAATCGAAGAAGCACTGGCGCCCTTTGGCACGGTCCGTTCCCTTGTACGAGAAAAGTGGAAGTGAGCTGGAACGGAGCAAATGAAAACGCTCAACAAGGAGGTGAGCCTGGCACTAAGAGAAGGAATGAATGCAACAAATATTACGCATCAGCTCACGGTGTTCGGCTGTCGAAGCCTGGTCCTCGTCCCTGGTCGGCCACCGCTGTGCCTTCGGTGTAACAGAATTGGTCACATCCGTCGTGAGTGCAGAATCCCGAGATGCGGCGAGTGCCAACGCTACCGACACGACGCGAGTGAGTGCGTAACCACCTACGCAGACAAGCTAAGGCAGTCGAGAAGCCTAACAGACGATGTTGTCCAGGATCATCTTATGGACATTAGCGAAGACGTTGATGCCACAGGGGACATCGCCTCTTCCCCTATCAAGACACAAATGATTGAGACGGAAACGTCTACACAGCGACCAGAAGAACTGAACCTGATTCGGAGTCTTCCAGCATACTGCCAGGACTGTCAACACCAGCCGAGTGTGTCACGGAAACGAAAAGAAATTGGTCGGATAGCGAGTATCCATCCCTTAACGCACCACCTGAGTTACCGTGCCTGCAAGCAATAGCTCGACGCGAACGCGCCACGACGTCCAGTGGCACATCGGTGAAACGACCTGCTCCTACCACGACAAATAATGCCCAGCCCTCCGCCACAGGTATTATTGCCGAGTGCAAGAACGACGGGGAGGTGAGGTGAAACGCAAGCCATCTGCGGTGCGAGAGTTCCTCTAAAACAAGACGTCGCAATCTGAAGCTCTGGGCGTGAGGAACGATGACGATGTGCTCCCACCCAAACTAAAAACCTTCCTGACATCTCCCCTCAGCTTCGCTACCATCAACGTGAGAGGACTGTGTTCACGTGCCCGGCAATCTCAATAGACCATTTGCTGTCTTACCCAAGCATCAAGGAGAATGGAGGGATTGGTGTTCCACGCGCCGCACGTGCTGGCCTCAGCAGTAGTAAATTTTCTAAAGCAAATACCGAAAACAAATGGCATCTTGCACGCGCGTTCGTCAATGCTTTCGTTTGGTTATTTACTTCGAATCTTTTATACACGAAAGGCGCGCGCGTGTGGCGCGTGGAACACCAATCCCTGCATCCTCCTTGATGCTTGGGTAAGACAGCAAATGGTCTATTGTACAAGCTCCTGTTAAAGGAACATATTGACTTTGTTGCTGTTCAGGAGACAAAGATATCGTCTAACGAGGATACTGCTCGTGCACTGGACCCCTTCCTCTCGCATTACGAGGTATGCGTCAGTCATGCTGCCGCCTTGTCGGGAGGCTGTTTTTTAATGCGAATAGCATTCTTTGGATACTTCACGCACTTTTCGTCTATCTATCTATCTATCTATCTATCTATCTGGCTATCTAACCTCTTACGCCGCGGGTCGATAAATAAATAAAGAAGACCGGCGCCGGCGGGATTCGAACCGTTGACCCTTTGATCAGCAGGCAGACGCGCTAACCACAGAGCTATGAAGGCAGTCATTCAACGCACTCTAAACACCTGTTTATACCTTTACCATCGCGCGCGCCCCACGCACGAGGGTTCATTCCGCTCTCGTGAGGCTTAGCACGGCCCCTAGCTCACCCTCTCCCGCGCTCGGGAGAGGGTGATGTAGCGGCCGTGCTCACCCTCACGAGAGCGGAATGAGCCCTCGTGCATGGAACGCGCGCGCACCGGTAGCTGTGACAGCGCTGTAAAGCGCGTCATATGGTAAAGATATAAACAACCGTTTAGAGTACCGTTGGTTGAGACTAGCTGAGACGCCAGAAAGTCTGGTCGGTACCATTTTGAGTGTTTGTGCGTATGGCGCGTGCTTTGCTCGCCTTCCTAAGTGACACAAACGCACGTGCTGGGCTGCGGAGATCGTGCGCAGGGCTGTGAAAGTGTCAACAAATTTAGAATCGACCTCAAGAGTGGGCTGGCGTATCTGAGAGTGTGCCTGCCACCTGGCGAACGCGCATAACTCCGCACCGTTTGATGCTATTCGCATTAACGTAGATAATCATTCCCAAAGGATGGGTTCTGCTGATTTTTGTTTTTGAAGACGAGCTTAGGGTATTCATCACTTTCTCACACTGTCGACGATAAGGGAAGGTTCATATCTTAGGATATTCTCTTATACAGTACCTACTGGTGATTAATTTGCATATATGCCTATAATGACGTTAGATAGCGTCGTTCTTTTTTTGAAAGCCTGATCCCATTTCTCAGAAACGACAAAGAAATTGTTTGTTTTGGAGATTTCAACTGTGTGTGTAGCATAAAAGACAGGCCTGTGCCTTCTACAAGGCCCGACAGAAGTTCCGACATACTAAACACTCTTGCATTCGACTATCACCTTTTTGACGTTGGAGCTACCCAAAATACTACGTTCCGATTCACTTACCTTCATGCTTCAAGTAATGCGAGACTCGATCGTATTTACGTCTCAAGCTCGCTCATTTCACATGTGACTGCTTATGACGTAAAACCAGTTTCTTTGACCACTGCCTCGTAAAGATCCGTTTTGGAACAGACGGACAGCGAAAGGCGCAACCAAATTGAGCTTTATGGAAACTAACCACAAGACTGCCAGGCGATCAAGACTTTCAGAGGCGTGTCCGCGAATGTTTTAACCAACGTGTCAACGAATCAGAAATTTTGTATATTTTCTCAGTGGGACTCTTTCAAGCAGGAAGAACGAAGCAATCTAATGCGCATGCATTGCGTTCTTTCATGCAAAGAAGGAAGAAGTTACACTTTTGAAAAATCTATATATGCTTCACGAGTTGAAGTGCAAAACACCTGGTACGTTCCAAGAAGACATTCTTCGCGTAAAATGTCAGCTACATCAATACGAGCACACTCGTTTACACGGTGCACTAGTACGGTCCCGGTGTAGGGGTTTCCTGTCTTCAAAGACACCCTCGCGTCGTGCACTCGATGATGAGTCGCGTAACGGCCTTTCAAAGAATATTAGAGCTTTGGAATGTAATGGGACACTCTCAGACAACGAAGAAGTCATCATGAACGCATTTGAGTTGCATTACAAAAGCCTCTTTGGAAAGACGCAACATTTAGACATCCAGTTGGCAAAAAACTTAGTTTCTTTAATGCCCGAGGTAAAGCAGCATCAGCGAGATCTCCTTAGTGGACCAGTAACATTGGAAGAAGTTCGATGCGCGGTTGACGAGTTGCCAAATTCTAAAACACCAGGACCCGATGGGCTCCTCGCAGAGTTTTACAAGACATACAAAGACTTGCTATGTCCTTTCCTACTTGAGGTGTTTTTGGCGGCGTATGAGATGGGAACTTTACCGCCGTCATTTTATGAGAGCCATACCGTGTTGATCCCTAAAAGTCAAGACCCAGACAAACTACAGCGCATTGAAGGCTATCGACCAATTAGTTTATGCAACGTAGATTACAAGACTTTTGCTAAAACTTTAACAAAACGATTACAGTGTGTCACGTCATCTGTTGTTGGAGACCACCAAACCTGTGGGATTAGGGGAGACGTATACAAACTAACATCCACGTTGCGCGTTCAGTGATAGAAAGCTGCGTTCTTCATACCGGTCAAGTCGCCATGGTTCAAGTAGACTTGGCTAAGGCATTTGATCGCGTGTCCCATGCTTTCCTGTTTACTATTTTACGTCATGTAAACCCAGGACCAACACTTTTAAAGGGTATTAAGTTATGTTACCGTAACTGTGCCACCAGGCTTATAGTTAACGGTTCACTTTCAAATCGAATTCGTCTAGAATCGTCCGTCAAACAAGGATGTCCGTTATCCCCGCTTTTATTTTCGCTTTATTTAGAACCCCTTTGTTTAAGTATACTTAACAGCCCTATCGTGGAAGGTTTCCGTCTCTACTCTTCTGAAGTTAAAGTATTGGCATATGCAGACGATATAGCTTTCTTTTGTGCCGATAAACGCAGCGTCGACAATGTCCTTACAATAACACAAAACTTCTGTGACGCGACCGGCGCACTTGTTAATAAGGAGAAAAGCGTAGGTTTCTGGTGTGGGCAATGGGCCACAACACCTTCAGAGTATGCTGAAATATCATGGAGCTGCATTGCTCCTCAGTACTTAGGAGTTCCTCTTAACAGTATCCGCAACAATGGTCATTACTGGACTGAACGAGTGTCAAAAATCAAATGTCAAGCTGACAAGATGAAATCCAACCAGTGGTCAGTTTTCGGGCGAGCTAAGGCCTGTAATATGTTTCTCGCCGCCAAACTTTGGTATATACTTCAAGTGATTTGCTGTACCAGAAGCCATATTCAAAAATTCCACAGAGTGTTTGCTACTTTTATATGGAGTTCCAATTGGGAACCTACAAGACGTGATAACCTCTTTCGCCCCATCGATGTCGGCGGTCTCGGACTCATACACATCTTTCTAAAGCAAGTAATATCTCGATTTTTATTCTTCAGAACTGCATCTCATCATTTCCTTCGTACTTACTTACAGACGGAACTCTCGAGTGCATTACCTTATTTGGCGGTTACGACAATACCCGCAAGCACATCACGTCCTGTGGGGTACCTCAAAGAAGTAGTGAGCGCGATTGAGTTTCTAACAGCTCGTTTTTCTTTGGAGTATTTATTTACGGTTTCACGCAAAGTCTTATATGCTGATCTGATTGACATAACGTTCCCTGAACCTTTGTACCGAAGCATATATAGTGAAGGCCCAGGAAAAGATGTCCTCAGACGTGTCCGAAAACTACATGTCTCATTTACAGCAAAGTCATTCTTCTTTAAGCTCCATACTTCTACGTTACCTGTAAAACCCTGGCTTCGTGAACGTGGAATTTTTGTGCCGTGGTCAATCAATTGCCGCCTTTGTAACCAACCGGAAACTATAGAGCATTGTTTTATTTTCTGCACTGATGCTTACACTTTTCTGTGGATGATCCTACAAAGGACACCCTGAGAAAAATGAAAAGACTTGAATATCAATGCTTACACAATCCGATTTTTGCCGTTAAAATTGAACGATAGTTTTCCTTACGATCTGTTTACATTAATGGGGTTGCATAGCCTCTGGAAGACAAGAATGATTGACAGGAATGCGGACCCTCCCCGATCTACCAAATCAAATTTTATTGAAACCGTAACGCATGTACGAAATGTATTTAACTACCTTGACGAGCGGCCAGAGTGGTATGTTCTTTTTGATCGATGCATTCATCTACCTGACTTTTAGCATGTGCATTTTGTTTTTATTTAATATTCCTTTCTGTTCCTTCTGTCTATTTACGACGATGAGTCTCTGAGAGTATTAGATAGGGAATTATATGTAATGGGAATTGGGACGTGATAACCTTACCATGTTGTTGTCTTGCTGTTGTCTTAGTAATATTTCCATGTAATAAGCAACAAAAAAAAAAAACGTCGCAGTCGTGGCCGAGTGGTTGAGGCGATGGACTCGAAATCCATTGGGGTCTCCCCGCACAGGTTCAAATCCTGTCGACTGCGCTATCCTTTTACTGAAAAAAAAAAACAGCTTGGAGTGCACGCGATTTAGTGTAAGTTCATGCTTTTAACTCTTGGGTAGAGTGACCAAGACTAAATGCTTCACTGGGGACTCTTTTTTTTAAATCTACAGCGTATAAAAGATCTGGCCGACAAACCTCACGCCATGTAAATATCGAAAATATATATATATATATTTTTTTAAACTTTGATTAAGGTTCGATTTGACTGATGTGTACTTACAGCTTTTTAGGCATTATACAGACGGTAAAAACAAAAGTGAAAGTTTCATTATTGCGGTATGTGCAGGTGAGTTATGTGGCTAGCAGTGGGAGCCACCAGCGGGTGAGGAAATGTTTGCATGGCTGTAACAAAGAAGAACTCTATTTCTGAATTTCAGTACGTTTTTGATGATGTAATGATCTCACGCATGACTCAGTGAAAATATTTTGGGCTTATTTATTACTTCAGATTTAAAGTGGGACCTACACGTAAATCATAACGTCAGAAGCATTAAAACATTATGTACTCATAAAGAACATTCAAGCTAGCCGCTACACCCACTAAACTCCTAGCATACACTAGCACACTGTTTGCATTGGTCTTGTTAGACCAATGCAAACATCGTATGGTTTCCTTACACGAAGAATAATATAGCTAAGCTTGAAAATATACAGCGTAAAGCAGTAAGATTTATTTTTATTAAATACAGGCGCACCCACTCACCAACTGAACTTCTTAAAAAGTCTGGTCTCCTTACATAGCTAACAGAGCTAAGCAACTTAGCCTTAAGTTCTTGTACTTTCTTCTACATGATACTTCCAAAATTGACAAATCCAAGCGCGTCTCTTTTTCAAATACTAAACATACCAGGCACAAACATAGTAAAACCTTGACTGAGTATTGCTTTAAAAATGACTGGTTCCGTTACTCTCTTTTTTTTTCTTTAGCTACCAGAGAATGGAATCAACTCGATACTGTCATCACTAACAGCACCTCCCTCACATAATTTCTATCTTGGTTGGATGTTGTATTGAACAGGGATGAGTAATTATGAATGACTCGATTTGCATAAATTTTTAGTTACACTTGTGTTTGAACAGTGACTGTATAATTTGGCTTGAAAATAGTATGTTAAGCCTTGTGCATTATTCTTAAAGGTATGGCTACTCTTCTTTATATCCCAGGGTTCATTGTACAAATCACTTTCATTTTTATGTTGTAGATGTGATGAAATGCGAATGAGTGTGTACTTATTTTGGTGTGCTGCTTCCTGCTAAAATCCCCAACGGATTGGCAGTATCTTCAAATAAATAAATAAATAAATAAATATAATATAAACGTCTAATCTTCACGACAACTAGGATATATAACAAAACATTGTGGACAAACTGTTTAGTTAGTGAAAATAAACACGTTGTTCCAATTAGAAACTATGTCTAAAGCCACTAATTCGGTCAATTTTTGAAAGACTTGAATTACGTGGAAGCGCGGGGTGAACGCTACAAATAACTCTCGCAAAACAGGCGCAAGGCTGGCGGTGCAAATCGCTCATAAGGTCCGTATTTTTGTACCTCATTCGTTTAGATCTTTCCGCTTGTGGACAATTCTCAAGCAGTGCGGTCTTCTTTTATTGTAATTTGTTTTCTAAAAAAAAAATATAATACTATTTCTGTTAACCACTCCCGTAATGTACCCGAATAGGTTACACGGTTTTTCTTACTTGAGGAACAAGAGCTAAACTAAATTAATTCACAAGAATGATTCTCATAACATTTTTTCATGTCGAATAAATTTATGGAAACCGAAAAGTAAAGCCTTCGTCCGCACACTCAAGAAACGTACATAAACCGTATGCGCACACGCAGTGGTGTCGCCAAGGGGGGGGGGGGCGGACCACCCCGGGTGCAGGGCTCAGGGGATGTAGCGGCGGGCCACGAGAGCGGGGGGGGGAAGTCGCGGCGAGCTGCCGCCCCGGACACCGCTGACCCTTGTGACGCCACTGCGCACACGCATAAACCAAGACGAGATAACAACGATATAAGACAGAGAACGATGCGCATACTGCATCTCTTCTGAACAGAGTGGCAGTGTCACACACTCTCGAGACGATCTCATAACTGGCGCATGACCTTTCCAGAAACGCGAAATGTGTCTGGAAGGATAATCACTTTTTTTTCCTTTTTTATAAAATACGATAAAACAGAATACGATGAAATGACTTTCACCGTATTCTGACACAAAGAGTTCTTTGTGCAAAGGTAAGCAGACGGCTTATTGAATACCATACGAATGTTTTTTTTTAATTTTTATTCATGCTTTATTTTATGATGTAAAATGAATGCGGGGATTGGGGGTCTGATGCGGTTCCGAATCTTGCGGATATGGTTCGGACGCGGATGCGAAGTCTGCGGATGTGGATCGGATGCAGATCGGATGCGGATCGGATGCGGATAGGATGCGGATCGGATGCGGATGATCAAACTGTAATCCGCGAAGGGCTCACGTTATCTCCCCAGACCTCTTACAGTGGCATTGTTGTTCTTGCGTGGTTAACGACAAAAAAAAATTTTTCAATGCCGTCAAGCTTTGTCGCTGCATGCGGTGGTGGTTTGAAGACGTGTGTTTGCTTAGTCGATAAGCGTACAACACAATCTCGGTATTCAAGAAACGTCTCCATAAAGCTACCCGTCACCAGCGAATTTAGATCGGTTCACCTGGAATGGAGAGGTGAAGCAGAAACTGTCCATTCAATTAACCAAAATGGCGACCGTATATGGGGAGCTTGGTGCTATTTTACCAAGATTCAGTGAAGGTGCAGCAAGCACATAGTTTCCGTCGCATTGTCAGTTTGGTTAAGAGTGTGGTGGAAGCTAGGATGCTTGTTGGACCGGTCACATGTAACTCTTTCTCAATGGGAATCGGGGTCATGCTTCTTCCCCTACACATGCCCAAAAACAAGCTGAGGTGACAAAAAAAGAAAAGAAAAAAAATTCAATAATAAAAAAAAGAAAAGATTATGCATTTGTGTTTATACAAAGTAGGTCCGTCCGCGTTTGAGGTATGGCCACACTGGTTAATTTGCCCCGGAGTTGGGAGATTTGACCAGTGTAGTACGACCGCTTGCCTGGGTTCTTTAAAGGGTCACTAACCCCCCCCCCCCTCCCCAAATTTTTTAAATTTTTTATGCGTTTTTTTATGGCGTCAGAAGATTATCCAATCAATATTCTGCTGCAGAATCACGTATGTGTTTAATAACGTTAAAAGAAACGCAACTGCTTTTAACGAAACTGGACTGGGGAGGAAGAAAAAATATAGACGAGGAGAAAGTTGGCAAAAATCATGTGGCTGTGGAACTTTTTTTTTTCGGTCAACGTATTTGCACTTTTATAGAAGCCAGAAAAAATGGGCATAATTTTTTGTTCCTATTTTTAATATTGAGTGTGTGCCTTCGATGAGCCCCGACTTTAATTATATTTCGTGGTGTTGTCTAAACCGTAGAAAACGACACGCGACCACGGAAAAGAGAATGAGTGCAACTGAAACCGTCCAGCTCTCGATCGGCGGTGTTCGGGCGGAAAGAAAGCGAATTTCGAGTCGTAAATTGTGTTGTGGATAGTTTGGCTCTCAAATGTCATGTATATATGAAAACCTTGGAGAGCATAAATACCCCGTCAGTGTCCCTTCAACGCGCCTCACGCAGTGGACTAGACGACCGCACGCCGGTACGATCATCGTCCAGATGGAAACGGGCAGGGTATCGAACCCAGGATCCCTGAGGTCTGCAGCGAGGGATTTTGCTTTATCGTGCTCCGAGCCGCGGTACGTTAACAGGCTCAGCCACCCATTCCTTTTTTTTCTTTGTAATGCCATGCGATTGTTTTAGATCCGGCGATTGCAGAGCTCCTGCCGCACTGTCAGCTTAGGGTAGAACGGAGTTACACAATTCGTTCATTCCTCAGCTGACCCTGCGGTAGGCAGCTTCGTACTGCTTCGCCCGAGTCATACAACCCTACTCGGAGAACGCTCCCGTCCATTCCCATGCTCAGAAAGCGGGGTCAGGTGACGAGTGAGGAGCGTTTAATCTGTCTGACGCGCACGTATATCTTCCAGCGCACTCTCAGCTCAAGCCGCAGTCGAACTGCCCACCTAAGCAGCACAGATTTGGTGCATCATTGACCAATGGCCACACCCCTCTAATAGTAATAGTAATAGTTTATTCACAGATCCGCATCAAGGTACAAACAAATTGTCTCACAAAAGCACTTGCGTGCTTATGGGAAGGCCCTGAGGGTACATGTAATAAATAAATATTAAATGATCCTTTGGTCAGTGACCAGCAAGTGGCCAGCCATTGGCCGATGACTAGCTTTTCTCTGGCCATTGGCCAACGGCCACTGGCCATAAGCCATCGGCCAAGCGTTGGCCGATCAATGGCCACTCTTTGGCCATTGGCCAAAATACCATCGCCAGCCATTGGCGAATGCTTGGCCAAATTCCAGCTCCTTCTTGGGCACGCATCCCACAAAAGACGTGGGGTCTTCGAAGCACCTTTACTCCATACATATACGCATGCTCGTCTGCAGAGAGTTTTTGTATGACCAACTTGACCGTCACACGAAGACGGCCCTCGGACAGTGTCCACCTTCTGCACGACGTGTTAGCAGTGTCACCCAGGCTTAATACGCTAGGCCACCGAGCGCCCCTGGTGTGGCGAGCGTGTATACAGTCCAGAGCACTCGCGACTTAGGGGGTGTAAGCGGAGTATACTTTCCGGACGTCGCAGGCGGCGTCGGCGGCACCAAAGCTGCGGCCCCCTCCTCTCCCTCCCCCGTGGGAGTCTTGGGCGGTCTTCCTTGTCGCGCGACGTACGCGACGCGTCTCGGACCGAGGTAGACGCGCGTAAATCGCCTCCTTTGAGGGCGACCGCGGGCCCCGCCACGCCGCAGAGGGAAAGAGAGGACTTCGGGGTTGACCGCCGAAAAGGCCGCCGCACAAAGCACGTCGAGAGGGCAGGCACGGGAGACCCCGCGCGACCTCCGACGAGGACCCGGACGCGAGGCGGACCCGGCCGGAGGCGGACCGTCACGTAGATTCGGGTCGGCAATGCGCTTTCGTCGTCGCCGCCGCCACCGCTACCGCAGCGGACGCGGCGCGTCGCGAAATCGAACGGCAGGAAACGCGGCTCTATACGCAGCGCAAGTTTGTCTGCTCTTTGCAGGGGTTGTGGTGACGTCAGGACGCCGAGCTTCTGATTGGCTCTGATAGAAAGATAGTGGGTAAACCTCAAGGCAGCTTGCTTTGAGGTCCACCCACTATCCTTCAATCAGAGCCAATCAGAGCTCGGCGTTCTGACGTCACCGCAACCCTGCAAAGAAGCAGACAAACTTGAGCTCCGCATAGTTTGCGTAGCTGGAGTCACGGCGATCGTATTAGGCTCTATAAGAGTATATGTGACGTCATGATGTCACCTGACGTCGTAGTGTCGCGTGACATCGTGTCATTCTATGACGTCACAGGCACGCGACATCAGGATGTCACGTGGCATCAGAGTGTAATATGACGTCACGACGTCACGTTACGTCATATGACAGTCTGACGCCACGCGACAGCCACCAGACCCTGTGCCCAGCTCATTCGCAACCTCATTATGTGCTCCTAGGTTTCTTGCCAACAGTGATCGAGCAGCGTCATTCCTTTTTTCACTATATAATAACCAAGTTGTCGAAATATGCGGATGAATGACCCGTATTGATTGATTGAAATAAATGTTACGCAGTCGCCGAAAGACGAGCCCCTCGGCACACCGGGATTCAAACTCTGGGTCATTTGTGTTATACAACGTGTGAAACACGCTAAGGAGTATTCACTCCACGCGTTAGAATATTAAATGTGTGGACGCTATTTGCTTTCTATAACTTTACGTCCCACCATAGAACCCATGCGCACGCTAAGATTACAGCCGACATTGCTGACCTTCTCTTGTTCTATCAAGATACAAAGCCACTGAAGCGGGCCTTGCCGAGCTCTCCACAAAGGCCAATGCCGGAGAAAGAGCGCGGTCTGATCGAAGATAGCAACAACCTCTCGCACTGTGGTAGCGATGGAGCAGTGATCCAAATAGCTGGAAACACTACCTTAAGCCCGATCATGGCGGCGCCCATGCGCGCATGCTGCGAAGCGATCTATCAGGATCTATACTTTAGCAAAGAAAATTGGTGATTCGAATATGCTTACTCTAACGGATAACGTTCTCACCACTCAGAGGTATTTAGCAGGGCAGTCCACGATGATGTCCTCAATATTTTCTCGGGACAGGTCGCACATCGCGTGGGACGGATTGCTTCCGGGTCGTTAAAGAAATCATAAGAGGATATGGTGGTTAACAGCTACACAGGTCCGCGTATTCGGCGTACTCGATTTCACCTGAAAGAACGTCGAACGTAAGACGCTGGCTGGCAGTGTGTTGGTTAGCCACCAGATCAATGGAAGCGATGTCGCGTGATTTCCACCACCTCTCCGGCGGAGACAGAGGCATCAACGAGACCGAAACCAAAACGCATGGCACTCAGCAACTCAGTGGCAAAAAGATCGAATATATTCGCTAACGAAGAAGCGACGGCGATAGATACGCCGCAAGGCAATTTTCACGGCTGGAAACGTTTTCAACTGAAAGACATTCTTATATCTAACATTGCTATAAATGAGCTTTCAAAAACACCATGTTAGAAAAATCAATGTCTGCTAGTTTTCAGCCCTGGCGTTTACAGATTATCAGCGCAGCATAGGCGTAATGCATTGCTAAAACCCTCGGAGGACACCAAACCTGCCTTGTGTCCACTAGACAACAAATGACGGCTGTCCGACGCTTTAGCTGCCGAGTTTAAATATTGAAGCTGTTAGTACATAGCCTCACTGGCATTAAGCCCTGAGATGGCACCGCCGGCTCCTGTTCGAATTCGACGTGCAGCCGTGCACTTCCCGGAGTGGACGCTGCGGGAGCAATATAGCGTCTTCGGTCGCCACGGTTTCACCTGAGCACGATCGGAGCCGCTAAAGCAGGCTGTGTCTGGCAGTGCCCAGCCGACGGCAGAGTGTATAGTAATGTTGTTCGTGCCAAACCGGATCAGCGATGCCACTGACATCGTTCCGTCTGATCCTGATGAACTGGATTGACCGACACGTTACCAGCCACGGGCGTATCTTGTACAGCCATTCGTCCCACAGTACCTCGCTTACGTTACTGCTGACGTTTCTTGCATGCCTCTTGAGTGGCAATCACGGCCTGGTAATGCGTAATCGTCAAGGACGGAGCCCCTTGTCTGCGCAGATCTTGGATTGCCAGTGGGGGGGCGGTAAAATAACCTGATTGTGAGCAAAACAGCGTGTTTGCGCGGAGATACGTTCTTCACAGGGGACATCATACCTCTGGCGATTTGCTTTAAATTGTGAGAGGGTTTATGCAGGTATGGTACTACGACCGGGCGCTTCTTTTGTATATTTTTGCCTGCTGCTATGCTAATTTTTATTTTTTTCATTTTCTTTCTATTTTTAAAATTTCTTCTTCTTCTTCTTTTATTTAATCTATCGATCTAGTTTGTACATATTTTCTTCATTTCTTTTCACTTGTACCTTGTCTTCACGGGGGTTCAGACTGTCGTGGCTTCTTTTTTCTCTTCCTCTTCTCTTGTGTCTAATTAAATCGGTTGGGAAGTCAGCGCTTCTGTTCGACTGTCGCTATCGCACCTCTTCCGCCGACGTTTTTGTGCGCTGTCTAATATTAGTGATGCTACCAACTAGCTCAGGTTGCCACTTTTACTACAGTTAAAGAGACCATGAAGACGATATGGCAGTTACCGAAGTAATACATGTCTCGCGTATTCTAGGTAATGTTGACAACATTTTACCTTGAAGTCGCGCTTGCGTGACCCGATGACAGCGATACCCGAGAGTCCGAAGAGTGACGTATAGTGCGTGACGTCATTTGAGCCTCGTCAGGCGATTGGTCGAATTCAGTGGAGTCTGTTCGTCTTTGTTTTTGATCGTTAGTAATAAATAAAATTTAGTTTTTTTTTTGTTTAATAAGAACGAAAATTGCTTCTTTTTTTTTTGTCAGAAAGGTTTACCGCATTTCATACAAAATATGATTTCAGTCCTCCGCCGCGTGGACTGGAGGGCACTGACTTGAAAAGCGGTTAATGTGGCAATAACATAGGCATTTTTTTATACTGAGAGAAAGCAAAATTGATGCATTGTGTTTTGCGGGTTCTGTCGCGCGATTCTTGGTCCCACGCGTCAAGGTTAGCTACAGGCAATGTTCTATAGAATAACGCGCTGCAGTTTCTGGTGCTCCTCCTGGTCCATGTCGGAAAGTTTCGTTCAGACCTATTCTCTTCATTCTTTCATCCAACGAGACGTTTCTGCGCCTGTGGTGTACTGAAGTGCTGTGCGCGAATATGCAGAAACGAGGAGGTCGGTAAGCGCAACTCATGCGAACCCAAGACTTCGTCTCTTTTATACCGAGCCTCCTGGAGCAGGACCACACTTGCGTCGTGTCATGGGTATAGTAAAGCTGACGGCGTCCGCATTAAGCCTGTCGTGGTTTCACTTCTGTCTCACTTGGTACGTAACAGCAACACGCAACAATGATTGTTCTTCGTAATGCAAAAGCGCCGCTCGCGACGCGGTTGGAATGATGTCGACAAAAAATAGGGTTCATATACCGTACCATAGCCTCCTATGTACTCTCAAAGCCTGGCAGTTCGACGACTGAGCCATAGAGTGCCCGGTCGCAGATTTGAAGCGCGAAGATCTGGTACCACAAAGCACCACAAAGCCATTTCTCGGCGAACCTGGACGTCAGCGCACAGGTTTTGCAGCGGCGAGGACCCGAAACACACTTGTTCGCGCGGGAGAAGTGTGTTTCGGCGTCTCGTCGCAGCGGGGCGCCAGTCACGTGGTTCTCCTCCCCATCCGTTGTCTGCCGCTCCACCTTTTCCATTTCGGCGGCCGCTTCTCGTGGCGATCTTCCTGGCTTTGTCAGTATTTAGGAGGCTATGTCCGTACACACAGTTGCGTTTGAACGCGTCTGACTGCATTGCGTCGACAAACGGCCGCGAGTCAACGGGTCATTCGTGCTTCGTGCGAAGCGTGGCAACCTATTTGAGAACGAGCTTGGCAAGAGGTGCATACGAAGCACCAATGTCCTGGTTATACTCGCAGTCGCAACGCGGTACAACTCTTTGAAACCAGAAAGCGCCGCTAAAAGCTCCCGCGCCACTTGCGCTCACGGACACTAAATTCTATCGAAACCGTGACGGTTCATTGTTGACGTCAACTCCGTTTTCGGTTTTGTTGATATATTTACACGAAATAGTAAGCTTTAAAGAATTGTATAAAATCCTCGAACATAATCCCTGGTCCATAGAAAATCGAAAAACACCCTTTTCTAAAAAAAAAAAGTTTTAATACGTTTTTATGGTCCCTTTAGTCCCTCCTCTAGTTAGAAGGACCTTGATGCGCAGCGTGATAGAAATCTACAGCCCCTTTTGCTAAAGGACCTTAACTAAAGGTATACTTTACGCTGCCGTGTGAATGGGGGTGTAAGCCAGACTTGTGCTTATCTTAAATACTCCACTCAAGATACTGTATTTCAAATCGTTTTGTTAGTGACTTGGCACCTAGAAAATACATTTGATCAGAAGTATTGGGTACTATATTTTAATTACATTTCTTAGTATCTTGTACTCATTATCTCAGATACGTTTTTCGCTATTTAAAAAAAAAAAAAGTGTGGCCGAAAAGTTTTACGGGAATGGGAATCAGCACACTCCAGAGTAATGTTGAGCAATTGTAATCTTGAAGCGGAAACGACCGTACATCAGACAGAAAACAATCCAGGACCAAAGATGAAGGCTCATAAGTTATAACGCCAACAAACGAACGATTAAAAGGAAATGAGGAGAAGACACTAGAAGATATAAGTGTATCTTTCTTGCTTTCTATGTTTGAACCCGCTACGGCAAGAGTGTCAGCTTCTTTCGCCAGTCTGGCACCCCGGAAACACTGATATATCCACACCCTTTCATAAGAACTGATATTGTAACAGCAAGGCAGGAAACAAGCTAGTTGAAGGATGAGATCTCAAAATGGATACAAAGAGTTTTCCCAAAGTTGAATACCTTTCTGAACGCGATTCTTAGTACGAGAAAAATAAATTAATGGTGGACCAAGAGAAAAATTTTGAAGTTCATTCATCTCCGAATGCAGCATTTGGGTAACCTACTTGCGTCTTAGTTTAACGTAAACTCCTGATATAGTGAGTTCGGCGCTCAGTAAAACGATGCGGCAAAGGTGCATAATAAAACCGCCACAATTGGTGATTTTGTGCAATGTCACCTCTTTTACTTTTTGTAACATTCACCAGTGTGATACTACTCCTTGTACTTTTACTGCCTGGAAGAGCACTGCGATTTCGTTTTATTTGCTTCTGTTGATTGCGAATACAATATTCTAATGACACTGAAGTTCATGCAAATCATGCAATAGACCGATCTCACCAGCCAGTTTGGCTACGCCACCGCTACCGCTATGCATCGAGGGAGCTTTAGCCTTTTTACACGTGCGACAATCACGCTGGAGCTCTGTGCGTTCAGAGCAAGAGTCGGCACGAGCCGTTTCGGACACTGCCGCCCTCCTACTGTGAACTAAAGTTATGGCGGCTTCACGCATGCGCCGGACGCTTGGTGAGATCGATCTATGCAGAAATATCTACCAAAGTAATCAAAGTACATTACGAAGTATTTGTACTCTACTCAAGATATTTTGCAGGGAAAGTAACTTGAGTAGAACTCCAAATACTTTTTCAAGCAGGTATTTAGTAACTTATCTTAAATATCTGTCGAGTATCTTGTCCAACACTGGTATAAGCTAAGACGCTGATTCCATCAACGAAAAGACTGTGAACGCGCAGTTGTGCGGCTGGTAGCTAATCATGTCGTATAATGCCTGAAACTGTGGTGCAGAAAAATAACAACTTTTCTACACCACAGTCTTAGGTGTTGAACGACACGATTAGGATTCTCTCAAGCAGGCCAGATATAATTTTTGTAATCCATTTTTTGTAAAGAAGGCGATCGGACGCCTCACTTTTCGAGCAGTCCACTCTCTCCAGCGATACCCACAACATGCATCTGTTTCGGGTCAACACTGACACCTAACCATTAGGTGTAAGTCTCTGGAAAATGCCTTTTTGACACCCACCCGATAATGAAGGGCGTTCCACTCGACGGTGCACTATGTATCCATTAAAACTGGCGTATTAGTCGAGATAAGGCGGCACACGCTAAAAGGGTGTACCCATGGGTGTGAGTGTTTGAGCCACAATTTTCTTAACCCCTTTCGGGGA
Organism: Ixodes ricinus; assembly: GCA_037355805.1. Taxonomy (NCBI): domain Eukaryota; kingdom Metazoa; phylum Arthropoda; class Arachnida; order Ixodida; family Ixodidae; genus Ixodes; species Ixodes ricinus. The sequence goes on from JAZHYW010058474.1 coordinate 55,511, forward strand.
CGTGTGTATTAGATTGCGGTACGCCAAGATACGACGAATATATCGTCTGGAGGACGCCTGGCGCGCCGACCGAGGAGTCCTCCTTCGACATTTCACGACTCCGGAACTATTTCTGTTTCCTTTTTCTTTTTGTTCTTTTTTTTTTTCTTTCGAAAGCCAGAGACGAAGAAGAGAAACCCAAACTGGTTCCGCAGCATGCCGCCGAATTCTTTCTGGCCATTCTTGATGCTTGCCTGTTTTGCGCTCTTCTCCTTTATTTCGTCGCTTCTTTCTTTCTTTCTTTCTTTTTTTCTTTTCCTTCTGTCTCGCTCGAGACTCGGCTGCCTCAGAGACCTATGGATGTAACGCCGGAATTTATGATTCATAAATTACGTCCTAATATGGCCGAAAGGAAGAAGATACCGTTTCATATAACGCGGCGTGTCTCGCCCCGTCCGAACCACGGCAAACATCGTTCGCGAACAAAAACGACAACACGAAAGAGCCGAACCAGAGAGGCGCTATCTAAAGGGCATATCGCGATGCCAACGTCATCTCTCGGTACTACGAAGAGATTAAGGGGGCAGAAATTTAGTGCTAACAGGAAAGCCAAGATGGCGCCGAAGCGCCGGCGGCCGCAGCAACTCCGGCGCCTCAGCGACGCGGGCGGTTCGGGGAAGAACTGTCGTCCTCGGCTCGGCTCCCCCTCCCTCTCTTCGTCCTCTCGTAAATACGGGCATTACGAAAACCAGCGTCGCCTGAGATGCCAGCAACACGATATTCTCAAAACAAATGACGGAGCAACGCAGTTTTATACCTCTGACTTGCGTGCGAGTTTGGCGTTGCGGGCGCTGGCTCAGCGCGGTTATATAAGTTGTCGTCTGCTACAGTTTGTGAAGGCCGACGAACGTGCAGCATTTTTTTCCCACTCTGCCGTCTGCAAACACGAAAGAACTTTGACGGTCCGGCACACCGTGCTGCGTAAAACCCGAGCGTCGGGTTATACGTGCACTCAAACAGACGTAAACGTACATGTCCGGAATGCCACCGGTGGCGATCGGCCTGCGGAGAGCTTCCTGTTTAAACGAAGCTGCCACGGCAGCGGACCTTCTTCGGGGTTGCTTGAGCGCACACGCAGCAAAAGCAGACGGGGCCGTTTCGGAAGCCCGTTGATACTTTGAGAAATGGCTGTGCTTTTCTATGGTCACTGAAGGCTTAAGGAGCGAAGGGCGAGGTGCGTGTCGATCATCTCATCGCTCCTATAGCCAATCAAGTTGCGGCATTAGCAGATACAAACGCCAAAGAAGGAATCACAAAGCTAGAGGCTTCGGCGACTATATGACACTTATTTGCAAGCACCCACAGTTCAAAAGCTCCACCACGGGGGTGGAAACCGCTTTGCTGGGTCACCGCGGTCTGGCAACGCTGAAGAGATTGGAAGACTGGTGGAAATTATCTAGGGAGAATTGAATGACGTTCAACTATGGCTAGGTGGCGCAAGCTACCGCCCGATATAAAGGGTACAGCCGTTAGCATCCATCCATCCACCCATCCAGGCTTGTCTGCCGGTCGATCTCCACGCACGCAGTAGTATCAAAGTGACGGCGCCTAGAGGCAGTGCTTGCAAACGTGTACAGAGGACACAGGTTGTCTAAAGTTCCTCTATGAAAGATGCATTTCGTGCCCTCTACAAGTATCGCCATGTCTGAAGCGGCGTCTGCGTGATGGTGCGGGTGTAGAGCAGAAGGGCGGCGCACAGCAGCAGAATGAACATGAAAGACTCCATTTTGTTCCAGCGGAACGAGCTTCGTAATGGGTGTTGGTTGCCGTTACTGGTAATAGAAAGTGTCAAGGGACTTTAGGAAGGAGGGGGGCGGGAGGGAGAGACGGTGAACGAAGACAGAGGTGTCTGCACGGCGCCACTTCGCCATAGTATAAATGTGTTGAAGGTTCGCTCGCAATTCTCACAAACGCCGTGATACGGCGTTTGCCTTACGCAGCGCGTCTTGCGTAGTAAGGTACCTACGAGTGCCACTCAAGAAGCCGTTCTTATTGAAGCAAGCATTTTCAAAGCCGAAAATGCGCGAGGGCCTCTAAACCGAGGGCGCCCCTACCGGGAGATGCGCGAAGCCCAGCAAGCCTTTGCCGCCTTGGCTGTCCCTGCTCGGACACGTCTTTTCTTCTTCCACCGTGAGGTACACCTACGAACTATCCATTGGCGACTCTCAAAAAGGAACGTGTTTGTTTCTCTCGTAGTGTTTTTTTTTAATTTAGATTAAAGGTTTCGCGACTTGAATGTTGAACTTTTCATTGAGAACAGAGAAGAGCATTCCAATTCGGGTGGTCCTAATCTCGTTTATATATATATATATACTTTCTTTTAAATCCCCACAACGCTTGTCCGCCATCGCTGGCTCCCATACTCTGAGCACGTACTGGACACGAACGCTGGATAGGCGTTCGGCGACGAGTCGGATCCAATCACGCGCTTCGTGCCCAATGGATGGACGGATGGATGGATTCTAATGGCTATACCCTTTGTAATCGGGCGGTAGCTTGCGCCACCTAGCCTAAGTCTAAAAAAACTAAGCAATGGTGACCGCCCATGTTGCTCGATCTATCGTAACGTGCAACCCCAGGGCGAGCGCCAGCAAAATAAATCATGTTGCTCACGTTAGTAGGAGTAACAAAATTCCGTTACTCGTTTCGCTCTCCGAAGTCAACAAAAATTTTCTTACCTGTTGCTCGCAAATAAAAAAAAAAAACAACGAGCCATTTTGTTATATCGTTACCAATGATAGTGACAAATCGCAAGTTGCAGCAGCATTATACGCAACGCGTGTATATTCCATCTCTTTGTGAGTGCGGCCGACCTTGCGCGCGCGTGATCGACGAACGTCGGCGTCATTTCGTGTGTCCGGCGCCACCTTTCGGTCAAATGTGACGCGCGGTGCGTCGTGGCAACGCACGCGCCTCTGACGTCACGTGGCTGCGGTGGCGCTGCTGTCGGATCGGCGCATGTGCAAACGAATCACGCGAATTTGTTTTCTGCGCACACGCACTATGATGCCCGCACCGGGTGGGGGCAAAAACGGGCTTCCTCGTAAACCGTGCGTTGGTCTACATGAAAAAGGCCAGTCGGAGGTTGTACTCGTTCCGTGCATTAGTAATACATCTGCAACAAAGGGACCAGACCTCTCGACGTTGATCCGGCCTACTTATTTCTTCTTTGTCTGCCCAAGTCTATACGGAGAGCAAGTCATCTGCTTCTTTTGCAGGAGTTTCGGTGACGTCAGACTGATGCCGAGCTCTGACTGGCGAATTCGATTGAAAGGATAGTAGATAGGCCTCAGTGCTAGATGCCTCGAGATCTACCCACATTTTTTTTTCTTCTATCAGCCAATAAGGGATTTGCGTTTTGACATCCTCAGCGACCCCTGTGCATGAAGCAGACGAACTTGCACTCCGCATAGCCCCGCGCCCGAAACTTCGCGGTTTTTGTTTCCTTCGAAATTGTGAGCGATTTCTGTTTTTAAAGTTTTCTTTTTAACCACTCTATCTTGTTTGACGTACGACTTTCTCAACCGTGGAACAATATTCGGTTGGAGTGTTTCCCAATTCGCACAAGGTCACTGGACAGGTTAAAAGAAAAGTGGAGGCTCCTTCCACCCATTTTGCACTATAGCAGAGTGAACGCTGGAAAGGAGGTCATTTCCTGTCCAGCGTTCGCTCTCCTAAAGTGGCAAGTGGTGGGAAGAACGTCCACTTTAATTTTCATCTGTCACCGACTATAGTGTGTTGCAAGCATAGCCGCAGGTAACACCACCGAACAAGAAGCTTCTTTGTTACGGTGTAATCCCAACAATAAAAGCGGACTTTGTCTTTGTGTCTTGCTTTCGCAAATGTTGATTACGTAGTCAAGGGGATCGCGTTGTGAACGTTGTCACATAGTAACAATATGAAAAGGGATTATCCGGTGATATCCGGAAGATACTAAGTTTTTGCGCCGGTCTCGTAGAGAGGGCCTAAATACAGGCAGATGCGATATTTATTTCGTGAAAAGACGCCTTAAAGAACCCCTGAAAAAGAAAAAAAAGTTTTTTTTTAAAACAGTCTGGTTGGGACACGCGTGTCAAAAAATTAATTTTACGCGAAAAAAATATTTTTTTAGAGCAATATTGACGGCGAGAGATTTATTTGAAATTTTTCGCGCAAATTTCAGGTCATTCAGCTCGGCTTCTCATTGGTAACGATGGTCACTCAAATCAGCTTCTCATCGGCCAAAGAATGAGTGACAGCTTTGATGTTGGTTATAAAATCTTCGTGACCTCTTGAAATCGCCTTTTGAATTACATATTTTTAGCTTTAAAGGGGCAATGCAACAATTTTTGTACTTTGCGCAAATAGAGCTCAAAACAGATCCCTGACGTTAATGACCTATGATACACGCGTTCGTTTTTCACCCCACGCAATACAAGTCCCAGAAAAAAAAAAATAAAGAAAACAAGCAGCGTTCAAACCCCTCAACTCGCAGCCAGAACAATCGGCCACGTGATCTGGAGCCGACTATATGTCGCCAATGTTGATCATAGCCACGCGCTGGGGTTGGCAAAGCACAGGACACGCGCTGGGTTCCAAACATTGTTATGGCTCGGCTATTGTCGTCGATGCAGCGATTGGACACGGGCTACTACCCGAATGCTTCTCGAGCTAGTAATTATCACGAGCCCAAATCGAGTGCCCACGCAATGCTCGGGTCCAACCTATGAACCACATTCAAATATCGTCATATGGGTGTACTGCGATCCCCACATTACGTCATCAAATTTTGCAAAGGAGAGATTGAATGAAAATGATCACTTTTGTCCTTGAAATTACACCGCAACAAAGGAGTTTTTTGGCAAGTGGCGTTACGTGCGAGAATCCTTGACTTCCACTTGTGCCAGTAAGCTCGTGTACAGTTAAAAACATTCCAATTAAATATCGTTGCACCGCTCCTTTAAGAAACAATCCATCGAATGAACGTCGTAATTGTTTACAAACGTTTTACAAAATCGTTACTTCCGTTCGGATAAAACAACAAACAAAAGCTTCGCCATTTTGTTTTTCTGTCATGGTCGCGGTCTTGCAACGCGTCTCGCGTCTTCGGGTGGTTTTATAGTTCTATCGCGTTTATATGTGAAGACCTCCTGAAAAGGGCTTGTTGCTTGTGTTAGTTAGTCATGGCCGATTCACATGACGGACTGATCCGCGGAGGGTGACGACATGTCTGCGGTTCGTCTGTCTCCCAAGCGCATCCACACGAAGGAGACGACGAGCAGACGACAGCGAGGACGGACTGAACCTGGTCGCCACCCCACAGTGCCGCGAAACTCCAACATCGCACCGTGGCACCGTTGTCCAAGAGAGAAATCGACGTTTGCTACCGCGTTAAAGAATCGTACGCCGCTGTCACGTACAGATCGAGACAAAACACCGTGATAGGCTTCGCGAGAAGCGCCACTAGCTTTACTAACCCAAAGCATGAGAGTGACACAGGCATGGTCCTGCTCGAGAAGGGTTCCGCGTAGAAGCAACGAAGTTCTGGGCTCGCGAAGGTGCGTTTGGAGATGCCTTCACGCACTCCGCGCTCGTGCACAACGCTCAAGTTCACCACAGCCACAAGAGAGGTCTTGCTCGGTGAAATCCTGATTGGACGTGCCAGAATCATCGCGGCGTACTAGACGAATTTTGACGGAAGCTTCTTGACGCGGACCCGGAGGAGTACAGGAGCCTGCGTCGCGTCAGCCAGTCAAAGTTTCTGCATTTCCTTTCACACGTAGGAACGAAGAAACGCCCGACAAAATGAACCAGCGAACGCACAAAACACAACGATGCGCGACTTTTGTTTTCATCGGCCAGAAACAAAAACAAGAAAACAATGTACCGTTGCCAGACTAAACGCTTTTCAAGTCAATCTCCCGCCAAAAATCCGCGAGTGAAAAAGGCGCGTCCGCGGACGAGGCGCGGATTGCAGGAACCAGTGACGCGCCGGTCGCTTGGTACACGGTCTGCGGACAAAAATCGCGATTCGGTTCGTCGTGTGAATCGGCTGTACGACGCGGTACGACGTGCGACCAACAGACACAGGAAGTAGCAATGGCTCTCGTACGGGGCGCAGACAAGACAGCCAAGCAGCCAAGCCGATCCACTACGAGGAGGCGGGGAGTACCTCTCCTCCACGCGCCTGAAATGCCGAGAGAGAAAAAGTGGAAAGGAGGTGACTACCGACTAAATTGCGTCTGAAGCAGTCAATATTGCTCTAAATTTTTTTTTTCGCGTAAAATTTATTTTTTTGACACGCGTGTCCCAATTAGACTGTTTAAAAAAATTGTTTTTCTTTTTCAGGGGCTTTTTAATATTCGTTAAATCAATTATAAACATCAATACAAGACTTCACGCCAAATTTCCCAAGTGTGCTCGGCTGGTCGTGTCGTGATGTCCCATCAGGCATGGTAACGTCTAGAGCCACTAAATGTGCTGCGCTTGCAGTATCGGCACTCCGTTCCACGACATTGCTGTGGGCGCCGCCATTTTGGTGTTTATGCAGAGCACACGCAACTGCCAATCGTCATGAGTCAAAAGAGCGACTTCCTCAGCATAAGATTCGGTGTTAGGAAGCTCATGTAATATTGCTTTGCTTTGTCGCCAACTGTTTTAAACATTTCTGGAAGACGGAGAAGTGTTTCCTGTGATTTCAGATAAAGCTTCAGATAACTGGCAACCATGATTTTAAGCCACATTATGGCCAAGTGTCGTTACTCTGAAGTAGAGCTTATTTAGTGGCGGGTAATGATTTATTCCCGGTTTTGATCAACATGATTGATAGTGCGTACAGAGATCATCGTACAAAAAATGGAGCTTCCCTCAATATAAGGAGTATTCACTGGGCGCCATATTTGAGGGTGCTGTCTAGAGCGCATGCTCAAAACGAGCTCACAATAATAGGCTGCTAAGACCGGCAATCTTGAGGGTGCGGAATGCACGTTACAAAAGAACTGTGGAAGCTCGCCATCAGCACGCGCTCAGCAGTCGCGCACACAGCTATGGCCGCCAGTGAATACTTCCTATAGTAAACCTTGTCTTTCTTAGAACGAAGTTATTTTACTGAGAGTGCAGTCAAAATCTGTCGTGGCTCTCTTTGCATGATGTTGCGTCAGAGCGTCCGCTGTTGCCAACTAAAACGCTGCACTGTGTTTTGCGGGTGCAATCTGAGCAGTTGGGCTCTGTTGAAAATTGAATTACTTGTACGACAGAGAAATAAAAATTCAGATATTGTGCGAATGATACTCCTAAAAGAAATTACAATATAATCTAATTGTTTTCTGAAAGACAAAATTTAACCTGAGGCTCCAGAAATTCGACACGACTACTGCATGTGCACTCGAGACGGGACCGTGACAGTCGATGAATCTAGTGCCACTAAATAAGCTACGCTTCAGAGTAACGACACTTGACCATATTGTGGTTCAAAACCATGGTTGCCAGTTATCTGAAGCTTTATTTGAAATCACAGGAAACGCTTTTAAGCCTTCCACAAATGTTTAGACAGTTCGCGACAGAGCAAAGCAATATTACATGAGCTTCCTAGCAGCGAATTTAATGCTGGGGAAGTCGCACTTTTGAATCATGGCGATCGGCAGTTGCGTCTGCTTCTGCACAAGCACCAAAATGGCGGCGCCCACAATAATGTCGGGGAATAGAGTGCCAATACTCTAAGCGCAGCTCATTTAGTGGCTCTAGATACATCAACGAGCATTTCGGTGGTGGCTCGTGGCCAATCCCTGCAGTGACGGGAATAGCCCAACCCTGACGATGTCTGGAGCTCAGCACGTGCCTTGTGCTTTGCCAACCCCAGCGCGTAACTAGGATGTACGTACATTGTCGGCACAACCCTCACCAGATCATGCGGCAACTTGTACTTGCTTGCTTGTTGAGGGAGTAAATGCTACAATTCGTATTTATTTTTTTTTCTTTCATTCTGCGACTACCATTGCCCGGAGAGAAAAACCGGTGCGTGTTACGCATATGATGAACGTCAAGAAATACTTCGAGGCGGTATTTACTAAAACTACCGGTTAAAAACTGCTTGAAATGACTGGTTGAAAAGTGAACAGACGTTCCATGAGCAGTGCCACCGGCGTGAAACTAAAGCATAATGAACTCTCTTCCTCTGGGAGGGCGAAAGGAAGAAAGTACCGTTGCGTGCTTTCGAGAAATGAGAGTTTTCCTTTCTCTTCGAAGAACTGTGATGACAATAAAGAGATAAATATGACCCCGAAATGCGGCTGAGCGACGAAACGACATGAAAACGAATTATTTATCCAGAGTAAGAGCCGTTATCGAAACAAACGCGTTCATTTTGGAAGTCTATTGATAACGTTTGTAAAGCTGACAAAATTCAGGAACTATCGTAGGTAGCCTGGGAACTGGCAGACCGCGGCCTGTCTGCCAGGTTCTGCTAATCAAACGAGACAATGCGTTCTCGCAGCTCGGATTTATAAAAAGAAAACATTACAAAGTCTTTTTTTCTTTTTTGCTATGAAAGTTAAAAGAAAGTTGTGAAGTTTTCTAAAAAGAAAAAAAAAACGATGTAATATTTTAGTGTCCCCGCAATAAAAAAAAAAAGCAAGCAAAAATAACTTCGCTGTGGCTAGCGTTACGTCCGGACGGAGCACTGGAAACGCGTATACCTAACCCTCCCCCCGCCCTCCTCTCTCTCCCCGTGAACCTAGGGAAGGCGGAGATTTGGACGTAACTTGGGTTACGTCGGACGTAACGCTAGACACTTCGAAATAACTTTGCCATGTTTCGCGTGTCTGCACTGAGACGAAGCTGCCATGCCGTTTTGTTTCATGACTAAGTCAGTGGATCTGTGATATTGGCAAGGAAGTAAAAATATAGGGGATGCTTTGTTCGGCTTGTTTCACACAGAACTCGGTGCTTACCCAACACCCGTGGACTCGATTTGTTACAGCATCGTGCTTGATCGAAGAACATATTTGATTCGAGGGCTCCGTCAGCGTTCGGCTCAAACTCGTGCTTGATCGGTTCTTCACTGGTTGGATAGGGGCCAGACGAACGTTGACGCAAAGGACGGCTACATCAGCCGCGTCAACAGAAGCACAAAAAATAATTGATGTTATTCTTGTGCCTATAGCATTAGTTCTCAACTTGTCCACTAGTGGCGTGACGGTTAGATCTCTTTCCCAATGGCGAGACCACGACCTACTGTATAATCCTGACCTGCCCACAGAAGAGTGTGTCAGCGCTCACCGTGTAGTACATGGCCGCGGCCGCAGCGTTTCGTCACGCTATGACATCGCGGCGCTGCACAATTTTTTTAAATTGTTTCTTAGTGTATTTGCAAATCAATCGAAGGCGCGCAAGGCGCGGTGGCCTTATCTAGTCCTGGCCTGATCTCCTCGGGGTCCTCGCGGGATCGAGTCGTCAGCCGGTGATCGCCTGACAGATTCATCACTAGAGGCGCCGGCAGCAAGCACAGAGGCTATTAATGGGTTATCCGAGAATTAACTCGCCTTTTTCCGACGATGGCACAAGTGCAGTCGGGGCTAAAAAAACGCCCTTGTGCTTCGTTGCCTGAGAAACACGCTCTTTCGATCCAAGCAAACGTGAGAGCGATGCACCCTGCTACGTGCTACCGCTACTGATAAGGCCCCTGTATACTGAAAGGCAGCGCAAACCATTGTCTGAAATGGGGAAGAGAAATTTCTCCTCGCCGATGCCCTTTCCCTCTCAAAAGTTCTCTTTCCCCTCGCTTCAATTGGATCTGGCGCGACACGTGACCGTTGTCTTCCCATGATCCCGCGCGATTCTGTCGTCTGCTCGAAACCAACGCCATCACTGGGCCAGGCGTAGCGGCGGCTCCGTTCGCGGCCCGGCCGTAGGTTTTTTATATTTTACCACAACCTCGGCGGCAACGCGACGCCATCATGCTGCGCTGTAGATTGCACAAACAGCATTGCGGAAGGGAAGAAGCATTTTTGCCGTCCCGACGGGAAAGGAAAATCTTCATCTGCGAAGACAATGGCTCCACCGGATCGGTCGGAAAAGTTTCGAGTGCCTCCGAGGGAGACTTTGCGAGGTAAGTCATTGTCAAACTCTGAATCGTATTACCTGTCTCTTTCGGTCTCGCTGATGAAGATCGCCTATTACGATCATAAGACGAGACAAACACGGAAGTATATTACCGGCACGAAGGACTTAAACACGTCTTTTCGCGCGTATTGGATCTTAGAAACTGACTCGCTCACTCTTAGCTCGCTTGCATTGAGTCGGCCGAGTTGAGAACGATGCATGAGAGACTAGGGCGCCACTAAAATAAAAAGGGTTGTAGTGTTACCCCGTGCATCTTGCGTCAGTGAAAGGAGAGTCACCAACAATCGAGCACCTCGCGATCTTGTTTGTGCAACATATTTCCGCGATCGGTACTTCACAAATGGCAACTAAAGATATGCGATGCTGCATTTATTTTTCAGGATCACTTCACGAACGATCAGTTTGTGCCAGTGACCTGGGCAAAGACTGGCCTCAAGAAACTCAAGCCATATGCAGATCCTTCAATTTTTTTCACATCGACCTCTTCGAATGTGCAATATTTTGCCTTGTAGCAATAAATATTTTCATGTCTTCATCTTTGCATGTGATCTGTCTTCTGTGATTCATAAAACATCAATTATTGACAATAAAAAAAATTGCTCTTGTATTCAAAAGGCTTTGCTGAAGGATACCTCTGTCTTCGTTTTGTAACTCACAAAGTAAGGTACGCCCGCGGGTGTGCGGCAAAGCTTATGCGCTTTGAGAGTGAACTCATGGGTCTACCTTGCGCGTGAGAACGTCAAAACACTTATATATGTGATAAATGAGAAACGTGCTGGCAAGGCAACCGAGCACACGCAATTTTTCATTTTAACGGAGGGGATACAAGTGAGTGTATTTGATTATTTGACGGGTAGTTATATGCACGAGGCGCGTAAACAGCAGACGTCGCATATTCCTCCGCGCGCATGAGCACAGTTGAAGGTAGTATTCGACGCTTATAAAATGTGTATAAAAAGTGTATGAAGTAAACTAAGTCTGCTGGATTGACAAAACGATCGGTGATGCTAAACATTACCGAAAAGTCCTGTTTTACACGATGCATAGTGGTGTCATTTATTTGCCTAACTCCAGCGATGCCGATTCTTCAAATGCACTTTGTTCAAGATACTAAAACGTTTTAGTAGAGCGTACGCTAAGGATTGCGAGCCTTGCGGGCGTGTGCCCAATTCATGCTCAAAGCGACGGCACGAGCTCCTGCTAGCAACGCAGTCCTTGCCCACGAAACTCTATTTAGACGCAGGGAGAGGTGCATTCTATCGTGTGCCTGCTCTCAGCTTTTCCTGCAATAAACGGGTAAACGAAATATATTTTCGCAGTGCATGCCAATGTTCAAAAAAACTCAACTGCTTTTTTTTATTATTAATCGTTTGCGTTTAGCGGAATTGGGGAAAGCTTGTCTTCACGCCCGAGCGATCCCAACTCTGCTCGTGCTATTATATTTGCCGATAGAGACGTCTTCCCGAACTTTATAACTCCAATAAAGGTGCACAAACGCTAGTTTCTTCATGTTAGAAAACAAAACTCTCTTTATGTTAGAAAAAAAAATCTAGTCCGCCGTATCCAATAACATGAACGGCCCGGCACCCGGTTGTGCCCAACACACAGGCGCGCGCCGTCGCGCGCGTTGCGGGCCCAGCTCAGACATGGCGGCGGGGGGCGTGGCGCGGACATAGGGCGAGGAGGATCGCCGTCGATGGAAAGGAGGAAAACGAGGGGAGAGAAGTGTGCGCACGGTCCGCGTACACTAAACGTTGGCGTACACGGCGTGCGGCTGGTGACATTTGTTTCTCGGGAACACCGTAGCGTGGCGCCAGCAGGCTTCAGTAGCTAAGGCCCCTGTATACACCAACTCATGTTTACAAACAAACCGGAGCGCCCGGAGGGCCCTAGCAGACGCCACCGGCGCCGCGCATGCGCGATGGGGTGTGGGCAAGAAGGTCGCCGTCGCCTATAAACAAACCATTGGAATGCGATGTTGTCGGCGTCAGTGTGAGCCCCCTGCCCTTTTTCGCGTTCGAACTGTTGGTTCTACGTCTTCCTTGTGATGTCTGACTATCCTGAGCGACGTCAGCGAAATTACCGAGGCTCGTTACACCGCAAAACTTCGCGTGAATAATGTGACATGTGGCGATTCATTTCGCGTGGACGCCGCAGAATGTACGTTAAAGCCTGATTCGCATGACGAGATTTCGCTCGGAATTTTCAGTCGCGACGCCGCTCGGGTTGCAAAAGCGTGAACCGTAGCTGAGATGGTGGACGTCGATACTGAAAATCGCAAGCAGAATCGAACCAACTGAATTAGGCATAACAAGTCGGTGATGGTCACTGGTAACAATGATCAACATCTCCTTGTATCTACTGTTTACATCGAGCCTGCTTACCAACCTTCAAATTTAAGTCTTTTGAGGCCTGCACTTACTTCTTATCGCAAGTACCGAGCAAACATTTGGTCTACGGACCGGCGTCGTCTAAAAGAGCAGACGACAAGCAGAAACGTTTGAAAGAGCAGACGACAGTTCGAACGATCAGGCGGCCGTTTGAACTTGAAGACGCACTGAACGTAGTCCGCAGGTGGTCCGCAACTTGACGGTTTTCCGGCGTTCATGTTGGAATAAAACAAATAAATCTGATGACCACAAGTATCCGTGAATTCAACCCAAAGTGCTTCCCGCCCAAGCAATCGTTGTCCGATGGCGTCTGCTTTTCCCTTTTCACGGCACATATCCATATTCTCGGACGAACCGAGCACGTGAAAACTGACCTTCAAACCTTTCTCGACACTTTTGGTACGGCCCCAGTCGCGGCGTTTTGACGAGAAGGCAGGTTTTTGTCTGGTTCCTTTCAAAACAACGCAGGAATACACGTCTGGCATGGGAACTTCTGCCCACAGCCCCAGACCGGAAGTGCGACTGACGCGCCACCACCGCGCCGTGACGTCACAGAGATGAGTTGGTGTATAGACAGGCTGTGAACCGCGTTTGGGTCGCAGAAAAGCTAAAGACCCTTGATGTGTTTGCGTTTGTCTTTCAAGTAGCGTCAAATGCGCCAGTGCACGAGGCCCGTATCTCCAGCCACCTTTGGAAGAAAATGGCGTCGCAGCACTGAAACGAGCTGCCTTTAAGAGCGAATGGCGGCGGAGCGCCGCTCCTGGCTCGTGTCTTGCGCGTTTCCTCAACAATGGCTGGCGGCACTTGTAGAAGACGCCTCTATCGAGAGTCTTCAAGAAAAGCCTTTACCGAGCGGCCCCCAATGGCAAAGCCAAGCACTTCTTTGGCGACAGCGTCTTCCATAAAGAGCCATTCTGTGGGCAGGCTCAGAAATACAGTATATGGGTCGTGGGCGGGTCAAACATTCGCCCCACGGGGCCAAGATCTTTAAGTATAAATGACTCGCCAGACAATTTTCGCGGATCGTTTACGGTGTCGGCTGAGGCGTCGGTCAGCTTGTCAAGTTTCGAGCAGCGGCGGTTTTGAACGGCAGGCCGTCTCAGGCGGATGGCTCCAAAAATGCCAGTCCGTCTCCCACCCGTCGTTTTGGAGCTGGTCCCTCGGAGCGGATTTTTGCCTCTTTCGCTGAATTTAAACATCGCTCTGGATTTACCAGCTGAATTCGCCATTAAGCAGAGCAAAAACTCTAATCTTGACGCTTGGCAAAAAAAAAAGATCGACCAGGAATTTGATGACTGTGATTGGCGGGCTCCACGCCTGACGTAGGCGCCGGCCAATCACGACGGTCGAATTCCTCGCCGACTTTTTTGTCCTGTGTCCAGACTGGAGCCCCTTGAGATGAGACGTTGGAGTGTCCAGCTTTTATTCGAAGGATTAGTGAGTAAAGGCAGCCTTTATCTCTTCGCACTACTTTTCCCTAACCAGAGAAAACAAGACTGCAATGACTCCCATTCGAACGTCAGACGCCGGCGTTTCACGTTAGAACGCGTTTCAAAGAGTGGCTAGGGACAAAGGTAGCTATACTTCGTTTCAGCTTGGGTCCAGACGCAGGCGATGCTACAAGCGCGAGCTCCGCGGGCTTCCAGCGTCCCTGCCAAGCACGCGAGCTCGTGCAATGCAAGCACTGTTCAGGGCCACACGCTCGCGCTCGTAGCATCGGCTGCGTCTGGACCCAAGCTGAAACGAAGTATAGTCTTTGCATCTATGCCCAGTCCGTCCAATCAGAGCTCGAAGCTCTGAAGTCCCCTACTCCTCTCCTTCTGTTCATCTCTCTATACGTTGCGTGAGTGACGTCCTGTTCTGTGCTCCTTTCTATTTGTGTATTTTTTGTCAGTTCATTGTAGGTTGCGGATGACGCGTCCTGCGGTGTAATCAATTTATGCTCAAACTGAATGGCAGGACCATCGGCTAGCAACTTTGAAGCTCTTGCGAACGACCTACGAAAAAACCCTTATATCAACGGCCGCTCTTCCCAACAGGCACTAAACTGTTTCGGTGAAATCTTCGCACAGACACCCTCAGGTCGCTGGGTGTGAAACATCCATCGTCACTTCTCCGGACACGCCCGTTCAAGCGTTCACTGTCGACAGAACCAGCGACGTCTCGAGCCAGTGTTAAGCCCAGACGCCAACTCGCAAAAAACGGGAGAGTTTGTTTTTCCCGGCGTCTGCAGACGCGCGCGGAGCGGCGTTTTCCGGCGATAAATCCCGCCAGAGCAGCCGTTCTGCCCCGGAGCCCAACAAGTCGAAGACGGACATCCACTGCAACTCATCTCACCGTAACTTGGCAAAAGAGCGAGCGCTGCAGCCTTTTCCAACAAATCGGAGCAACGGAAAGAAGCCCGTGACAGCTCTCCTCAGGAGGAGCGTGTGCTTTCAACGACACGTTGTCACGTGACTCGCTCCGACTCGCCGATTGGCCCCCTGGGAACCGCCGGCTTCGCCGTTTGTCGAGTCGGGGCGGAACGGAGTATGGCGTTCGAAGATGATGACGTAGCGATGATTGGTGCCCACGCGTTTCGAAGGCGGGGAAAAAAAATCGATGACGTTAGGTCACACGGGGTCGCGAACGGACGGATGTTTACATAGTATGCTCTTCCTCGGTGTTTGAAGCAGGGAGCTTCGGCGTGGAGTCTGCGAAGTTTTGTTGGAACGCCGTCGTGGTAGACGCCGTGCGGCTGCGAGCAGCTGCATGCGCCTATGGGGAGCTGCTCAATACCAGGCAGAAGGGAAAGGCCTGCGCGTGACGTCATCGTAGGTGGATCCCTGACGCGCCCCAAGCGGAGAACGCGCTGAAGCTCAAGGAGAGCGGCCGCGAAGTGGTAGACGCGTCCGTCTTGGTGTCACCCGTCTGCTATGGTGTCGCCCTCGTTGTAAGACGCCGCAAGACGCCCTGGCACTGAAACAATCTATACCCGTGCTCACCTCAAGAGCCGTAGTAAAAAAAAGAAAAGTCCGGTTTCTTGCGGGGAAGTACTGATTTCTGCGTTTATGTAGAGAATGAAGATATATGTAGGTGAATTGTAGATTAGAGATATGTCGTCCTATCAAGACGTACAAGTTCCAAACGCCAAAAGCATCGCTTTTACCTCCGATAACCAAATCTCGTAAGAACTACTTCGCGCCGCGTATGAACAATGCGCAAATGCGCAAAACTTGTCTTTTTCTTGGGGTGAAATGGGTACACATGGCGCTGCGTGGTTTTTACAGAGAATTAAAGCACGGAATGAACTTTTCTATAGTTATATTATGCCAAGATTTATCTATTTAAAAAAAAATTTAAAATAGTTCAGAATAAGCTGGGTTTTGATATAAAAATGTATCGTATACGTTACTATACTGGTAAATTTGCAGATATATTTTTGATCCCCCAAAAAACTTGGCGTACTGTCAAGGGTTTTTTACGGGGAACGCAGAATATCATACCAGCCGAAATGAGAGTAGGCGAGCAAACCTTAAGTGGAGAGCTCTCGCTGACGAGTTAAACCGGCATTTTTTAACTCTTGGAGCCTCTGATTTGTCGACCTCGGAGGATTTTGAGAACTATATTAAGTACAATCTCCAGCACACGATGTTTCTTACCCTACTTGCCCTACAGAAATCGTCAGTCTAATCGGTAGTCTAAAGCATAATTGCTCTTGTGGGTTCGATGGTATAAAGGCGGCACCAATTAAAGCAGTTTCGGATTTAATATGTGATGTAGTCTGTCATTTTACCAACCTTGTGTTATCCTCGGGAATCTTTTTCTGAAAAAATGAAAACTTCTGTTATGCACAAGGGTGGGGCTGTGGATAGTATCAGTAATTATTGACCCATATTAATAATTCCTCTTTTTTCTAAAATAATAAAAAACTATAAATTCCAGAATAGTCAACCAGCTTAACAAATATCAATGAATCTCTGCAAATCAATGTGGCTTCCAGAGAGGTAAATCCACTGAATCTGCTCTGCTCAACATTAGAAAAAAACTCGTTCATAACATAAAAAATAACCTTTACACGAGAGGCATATTTCTAGACTTTCGATTCTTTTAAAGCTTTCAATTCTATTAAACATGATATACTTTTTAACAAGCCGCCGTACTACGGAATTAGAGGTGTTTCACTTAGACTGTTACGCAGTTACGTATCAAATCGTACCCAGTTTGTGGTAATCAATAATATAGCATCAGGCAATGATAATATAAGCATTTGGTGTTCCTCAAGGATCCATATCAGGACCTACAATGTTTCTTCTTTATATCAATGACATATTTTTCATTCTTCCTACTCCAGACCCTTTTCCATGTGCTGACGATACGAATGTTTTCTCTCTTCTTCCTGTTATAAGCCGGCGGCTTGAAAATTTGTCGAAGTGGCTAGATGCCAATCAGCTTCTTCTAAATGTTAATAAAACAATGTATATTGTTTTTTTTCTTATTTTAACAGACCAGTAAATCTTACCAGTGAATTATTATTCCAGTCACGATCTTTAGTACGGGTTTCCGAATGCAAGTTCTTAGTGTACAGTTCCATGAAAATCTTCGTTGGACGTCTCATGTAAGTCTCTTGAAACGTAATATCACGCAGTCAGTCGGAATGTTAAATAGGTTTAGAACATTACTGCCCACATGGCTAAAGCGTGAGCTTTACTTTTCTACGGTTTATTCTAGGCTACATTATTGTTTACTCGTCTATGGGGTTACATCCAAATCAAATATAGATCGTTTGTATTTAATGCAGAAAAAAGGCATACGGTTTATTCAAAACTTGTCTGCATCTGATCACACATCCTCATTATTTGAGCTTAATCATACACTGAATATTGACGCTTTATATAATCAACGACTGTCTGAAGTTAATTTTTCAAAGCTAAAAGCTGACCGTGAGCTATTTTTGTCTACATATACAGACACTGGCGTACATTACAATTTTAGACACAGAAATTTAAAAAAATTAGAACCTGAACCAATTACGGTACACAATTATTTTCTTGGCAAATTCCTAACCTCCTGAACCTTTACCCTGCCTTAGTTGAAATGATTGACAACAGCTCCTCACTGTTGTCCTTCAGAAAACAAGCAAAAATGTATTTTCTTCATCCGTTGTAGTTTTCTGTTTTGTCTGTTCTCATCATACATATCGATGTATTTGTAATTATGTTGTTCTTACAAAATTTTTCTCTAGAAAATTTTATGACCTCATAGGTAGTATATGTTGAGTGCTTCCTGTGGTGTGAGTGTATAAAACAGGCAAACATGTATTTCCTTCATCCGTTGTAGTTTTTCTTTTCTTTGTGTGTGCGTGTATGTTCCAATCGTACATATCGATGTATTAGCAATTATTTTGCTGTTATATAATTTTCTTTTGGTAATTCTATGACCTCATAGGTAGTATATATATCTTTTTATATTTTTTCCCCTTTTTGTTGTTTTGCTGTATGTTTGCCTGCTGCCTGTGTTGTGAGTGTAGCCTGGCACTAGGGGCCTAGTCAGGCGACTAGGCCCCTAGCACCCTAGATTGCATGGCGCCCCAGCACCATGGCAATCTGTGTGTTGTCAGAAACTCCAAGTAAACAAATAAACAAACAAACAAAATGCGCAGCCCTTGTCTTCTATACTTCGTTTCAGCAGTTGGGTCCAGACGCAGGCGATGCTGCAAGCGTGAGCTCCGGGCTTTCAGCGTCCCTGCCAAGCACGGCGCTCGTGCAATGCAAGCACTGTTCAGGGCCACACGCTCGCGCTCATGCATCGGCTGCGTCTGGACCCAAGCTGAAACGAAGTATATCTTCATCTCACCTTAGCACGGACTAACTGCGAAGGCTGTGCAAGCCCGAGCAGCTAGCTTCGACTGCCTTGACTGGAGCCCTCGCAGCACGAGCGCTCGTGCAGTCGCCGAGGCTTCATCCAAAGCAACTAGCTCGGGCTTTTGGCACGCGCGGCTAACAATAGTCCATGCTAAGGTGAGACGAAGTATAGTAAATTTTCTAAAGCAAACGCCTACGACAAATGGCATCTTGCACGCGCGTTCCTCAACGCTTTAGTTTGGCCATTTACTTCGAATCTTTTATACGGGGAACGAGTGCGCATGTGGCGCGTGGAGCACCAACCCATGCATTCCCCTTGATGCTTGGGTAATTTAGCAATAGGTCTATTGATGCCAAAAAGTGTTCAGTTTAGAGAACGCTACATTTAGCGAAGGGACCAGTTTCCGTAGCCGTTGAAGATTTCTTTTATTTCACCTTAAAGCCGGGGTCGCGCTGCTGCAGACATCGTACAAAAGAGCAGCCTGCAAACACGAGTCACTGCCATATCCGTGGTTCGAATCCCGCGTGCCAAGTTTCTCCTTGAACTCACTTCCACACGGCATTCGAAGCACTAATATCGCAGGTGACTCGCTTTCGAATCTGTATGCAGAGTGTCTTTGGTGCCATGTATAAGCAGCGTGACCCCGGCTCAAATGGCCAGTCAATCAGCGCCAAAATCGCTGAGTCATGGCGTTCGTAACTATACATTGCCTACAGTATTCAACAACAATATTTTTGTGCCTGTGCTGTTATCAGCTAAGCCAGACAAGCGCAGTGAATGCGCCTTAACTTTGCGCGTTCTGTATGAGCGCCCGTTTCTTTATGTGTCCTGGCCTTTGATCGCACTCCATTTTATGAGAAAACGATGTATAATTGTTGGTTACGGGAAGAAGGGGAAGTACGGAAAGGGACATCGATACAAAGTGCATTCCACCACAATAGGAAAGATCCATTTGTGTGGGCACTTCGGTGCGTTCGTACTAAGCAAACCTTGGCCGGAGGCACTTCATTTTTAGGAAGAAAAGTAATAGAACAAATTTTTATTTATGTTCTCACTCCAATCTGCGTGGGACTGGCCAAACCGAACCCAGCAGTGTCACCTGAAACTGCCACGTGGAATGGGTCTTTCACATTGTTAAGGTCTGTACGAGACTTGCTGTCTTTATGTAGCCGAACAAAAATCTTAGACTGCCTTCCGGTGTTTCAGGGGTAGGAGAGGGGGCGGTACGTTCGAGAAGATTTAGTTCTTCATAGAGATCGGTTTTAGATGCGACGGGAGCGAGTCCAGACAAATCTATTTAGATAAAAAGCCACAGTGCTGAATATTTTGGGTCACCTGTTCAGCGCCTGCTCGGATCACGTACTGGATTCGGTTGCTGTGTAGGCGTTCAACTGGGGCTCTTGTTCTGACTGACTGAACGCGGGTTTTAGAAGAGCGCCAAAGTAGTACACCTGTCTAATGCGTACCTCGCGCTGGCCCTCTGTAGGTGACGTAAAAAAATTATTCATAACAACTTTCTACCTCCACCTAAAAAAATCCCGTGCGTCTACATTCCTGCACCATACGCGGACAGTTAATCACCGCAACTTACAGAGGCAGCTCAGCGAATGACGATGCCGACACATATGTTTAGACCAAAAAAAAACAGCCTGGGTTGTGACATTAACCAATGCGAGGGTGACGTCTTGCATTGCTTAATGTCACAACTCGACTGCGTTTTTTGTTCTAAACATGTGTTTCGGCATCGTCATTCGCTAAGCTGCCTCCGTAAGTTGCGGTGATTGACTCTCCGCGTGTTGTGCGGGAAAGTAGACGCACAGGCTTTTTTTTAGAGTGATATGTACTCGGTCGTATTGACTTTATGAACGGTAGTAAAAGATTCCGGCTCTTCGAGAAACGATTTTCTAATTTTACCCCTCGTGAGTTGAATTAATATATCATGCAGGTGCATTTTAGATTAGCTTTGTTCTTTTATCAAGACGTAGACCTTTTCGAGCGCAATAAACATAGTTTTTTTCGATAACCAAATATTGTAAGAAGCTACTTCGCGCAGCACTTGAACAACGAGCAAAACTTAATATTTTTCTTGGTGTGGCAACGCGTATAGCTGGTGTTCGTACAGAGCTAAACTTCGGTCTTGCTGACTACTAAGAAATATCCTCAAAAATGTGTTGTGTGTCCGCGGGGGCAAGCAGGACAAGGCACCCCTGGCACATTCCAGCTAGTGGTTCCTTTTCTTCGTTGTCCCTTTGATTAATTTCCCTTTTTTAGGCTGGAGTTTTTGCCGTTCCGGTACAGTAGCCTTCCTCTGCAAGAACTTGCGAGTTGTCCGTGACAACGGAATAAAACTGCTGATGAAGAGGTGTAATGTCTTCCTCGATCGATTCCCACTGCCGATAAAACCGAAAGAACGTGCCGATGATGTGCTAGGCTGCTATTAGACAAGCCACGCTTAAGGCGCGTTCACAGTTACAAGTCGCAGCTATCGCGCGAGAACTTTTGTCGCAAAGCGACTGGTTTGAAACAAACCGGCCGATTTTCGCGACAAGACGCCGAGTCGCCCGGCGCCTGAACCAATCAGCGGCTCCTCGGAAGTGACGTGTGGCGCGCCTCGCGTTTATTTACATTCGGCTCGCCGAACCTCTGGTGGTAGAAGTTAGGAGAAGCAACGAACACGTCCGTCCAACGCCTCGGTGGCTTCGCTTCATTGTAGCGGTCATGAATACAGAGCCATGGAGGTGTCTGCGACGGCTCTGGTCACAACACAAGAAACAGCAGCCCAATTTGAACAAGCGCCCGAATAATAACTCGCCCTCGCTATCCATTCCGTGGCTTTTGGCTTGACAGGTCCGCGGAAGCTCCAGCGAGTGAACTCTAGTGTATAGAGATCGTGCTTTTGTTGTACGGTTCCAAAGGACCCAGGCAAATTCCACAAGCATTTCTCTTGTGGCGAAAACGAGAGAGTAGCGAAACGGGAACACTAGCCGTAGCGGGAAGGGCGGAATCGGAGGTGGCTCCCGGGAGCTTCCAAGAATTAAGCGACTCGAGTCGCCACTAGCGACTGGCGAGTGTGACCACACGTTTAGAGTATCGACACTCCGTTCCCCGATTACCTTCTAGGCGCCGACATTTTGGTACTTAATGCACAGCGGGTGCCATTCGCGATCGTTACGATTGGGCAATTAGACTTTCCGAGCTTTAGAGAGAGAGAGAGAGAGAGAAGGGTTTATTAAGTAAGGACAGAGAGGTTAACCTGAACGTAGGTTCTGGTTGGCTACTCTGTACTGGGGAGAAGGGGAGGGGGAAGAAAAGGTATGACGATGAGGAAAAAAGATGAGGTGAAGTTGTAAATGAGGGTGAGCAATGGTATGAATGTTCAAGATCTCACAGGCACTTTTAAGCACCCTACAAAGTGTCTGATAATTCCGTGTTCGTGAGGAACACTACCAAGGCCTTCGTGGCCTTCATGAATTGGTCAGTTGTGTCCCAGGCACCAAGCACTTTTGATGAGCAGAAAGGCCGCGAGTCCAACGCCATTAATGTCTGTTGCAGCACTTGTCGATCCTCGTTGAATTTATCGCGTTCACACAGGATATGTTGAATCGTCACTTCAACTTCGCAGCTTGCACAGTTCGCGGAATTTCTTCCTTTTTATCCAACAAAGGAACGAGCTTTAGATGAAGTGTGAGAAAGTTAAGGTAAGCCTTTCCTGCGACTTCAAATAAATCCTCGGATGCTGACAACCACGATTTGATGCATCAAGATGACCGGAATTTCGTTACTCTGAAATATGATGCTTGGAACGCGTATTTGACTAATGTATTCCATGCGTCCTAAAAAAAAAAAAAAAAAAAGAAGCTGTGTTTGGAGCTTTGTGTTGTTCGCCCCGTTTTTTTCCCCAGCGCCTGGGTTATCATGTCAGTACCTTGTGTTGCATTGTCATTGTTTACATGCTGTCTATCCGCTGTTATCAAGCCAATAGCAGTTTTCCTGTTGACGTCACCAGTCGTGGCGTTCTCTATATATCTGTGTTCGAAGCAATAACGGGGGCGTTTCCCATACTGGCCACCACCGGAGCGTGTCATAATCGCGTCTCGGCTGGGCCGAACGGCGGATGGCAGCCAAGACGTAACACCTTGAACTCTGCCTGATCAGGTCGTAGAATTGTCATGTCGCCAGCCACGATCCTGACGGTATCGGGGCAGTGGTAGTGGGGGATGTCACTGATTACTATTATGGGGGCTGGATGGCGCATTCAGCAAACAGGTATGAAGCCACCGGAAGTAAGCGGCTTGTCCCGGAAGTGAGCGCTTGGCAGGCTTTGTAACCCTCCCGAGTGCTGGTTCAAAAAGCGTCGAGCGCGCTGGATTTTCGCTTGTTCCCTCAAGAGAGCCTGCTTGTTGCGCAGTAAGAGCGCATGCAGACCCGGGAAGCATTATGGGAAGCCATTCAATGTAAACATTTTGAAATTCTAGTTGATCAAGTGTGCATAGGTCAAAAATTCAAATGCCACATTTTGGGGATTTAATTTGAAGCATGATTCTTAAAACCCACTCAAAGACACCTGAAAGTACGTGCCATAACATCGAATGAATGCACTAGGAAGCCCAGCAGACGCCCGACTTCCGGGAGAACCATCAAACTTCCGGTGGCTTCACTTGCGCCCTGCTCAGAGAGCGGCTATACGCTATATCCAGCCCCCTATATAATAGAGATCAGTGGTGGACGTGGCAGACACCTGTTCCGCTGCAGGTCCCTCTGCAGCTTGACGGTTTAAAAAAGCTTAAGCAGACGGGAGTTGGGACATGGCGACGACAGTGACACTCACGTTCTCCCATGCGTTTTGTTTCCCCCCAAACTTCAACTCCCAACAGCCACGATCGCGACATTCGACCGCACGACACGCCTGCTTCTGTCAGGTTATTTTTTGCCTCTTCGGGACTCGTTTCGATGCGCGAGCGGAATGAGACGCTAAACACACTGGTCGCAGACGCACGAGTTCCGGACACCGTACTCCGAATCGTAGCTTATAAAGTGGCTCCAGGTACACCCACACCGGTCACGACCCTAAATCGGCACCTCTAGTGAGGCCTTACGATCACGAAGCAAGATGGCGGCCGCCTTGCGGGCACGCCACAGACCGTCCCCTCTATCGCCCACGGAGGCCGTACATCTAGCACCCTCGGAGCGTACTGCCCCCTAGCGGCGTTATTGAAAGTCGGCACGCCGCCGACTCTTTCCTTGCCACAAGACGGCCATCGCATCATTCGGCGAGCTATACACGCGAGAGGCCGCGTCGTTGACGATCCGACCATCGCATCGTGCATTGTGGGCGACGAGGGTAATCGGCAACTCCGCTTTGGCGTGATCTCTCGGGAGGCGTGTCCGCCTACTTTGCGGCACATTCCGGACCCGCCGCAACTCGATGTCAGGTGCGATATGCCGCCAGCGGGCTGCAGAGAAGAGACGCTGATTACGGTGCTGAGTGGACGTCTCTTATCGGAGGGCGCGAACGGGGAACGGAACCGGGAGAAATCTCCGCGTCGGCGTCCTACTCCGACTCGAAATGCTGTTTTTTTGGTCGATTTCCTTTCCCCTCTTGCACGTGCTCATTAGGCTTAGCTGCTCTGCCACGCCTCCCGGCGCGAAAAAGCGGGACGTCGTGCGCACCTAAGTCTAAGATTACAGGGTCCAGCGACAAAAAAACGTTTTTTAACACTTGACTTTTGTAACGACCACTTTCGGCTCTCGCTCTGGTTTGTCGTACTTTTGGGGGTGTACACATTTTTCTTTTCTTTCTCTATACTATATATATATATATATATATATATATATATATATATATATATATATATATATATATACTTTTTTTTTTCTTGGGGGTACGGGGTTCTTATTGTGGTTTGCTTTATCCGGTTTGTTTCCCAGGTAGGATCTAAAATCTGGTTCTGCTTCTTGTATCTTTTTTTTTGTTTTTTCGCAATCATTTTGTTGCAGCTTTACCAGTTTCCTTATCCCCTGATTCAAGTGTGACTGGACAGAGGTCAGCTGGTGCGATCATGACTTTTACGTCTGATGGTTCACCCGCACATCGTGGTAGGTGTACGATACGTTAAGAAATTGATATACGGTCCCATAAAACGGCATCCGATCCCCCTGACTCAAACGGCAGAGCGTTTTGAAAGTAGACTAGTCCTAGAGAGAGGGCTCCTAGAGCAGCCTTTATTTCATACATATCTAAACTTAATCCTCGCGACACAAGAAAAAAAAAAAGACAACTAAGACGTAATTACAAGCACTAATTTAAATTCCAAAATATAATATCGATGCATACATATGTTCATCTTTCTTTTTTGTAGAACATTCTCGTGCTTGAAATATACTTCTCCAGAATATTGCTTCGGCCAACTGTCCAGAGGAGTTCGCATATGTTATTTAGAATTTATGTAGTATATAGTCTGTTGATTATGTTGTCTTGCTTGTTCTAATTACAGGAAGTTGTAACAAGCGTTAACTGTTCGAACTTTTTTTTTGTGCTATTAGGGTGTAAAGTGTTTCGAATTTGTTTATTTATATACTTATTGTCGGCCTAATGGGTGTCATTGTTTTTTGTTTTTTCTCTGGTCCCAACTGTACATTTTATTTGATCTTGGATATTTCAAGTGAGTGCCCCATACCTGCGACAGCCCCTGTGAGCTTCGTGGCGTTCTCGCTCTCCGCTTGTGCGAAACAAAAGCTCCTAGCATAGCCTCTTATATACTGGTGAAGCCGGGCAGATCGCCTACGGGAATCGGCCGCCTAAATGGAAAAGGTGGAGCGGCAGACAACGGATGAGAAGAGAGCCACGTGACTGGCGCCCCGCTGCGGCGAGACGCCGAAACACACTTCTCCCGAGCGAACAAGTGTGTTTCCGGTCCTCGCCGCTGCCAAAGCTGTGCGCTGACGTCCAGGTCCCCCAGAAACGGCTCTTTGATGCTCTGTGCTACCAGATCCTCGCTCTCCAAATCTGCGACCAGGCACTCTATGGCTCCGTCGTCAAACTGCCAGGCGTTGTGAGTATAGAGGAGGCTATGCTCCAAATCATGTCCTCTTTTGCGAGGCATGTGTTCTTGGGGCTCGTGCCTCGTGTCCCATACTTTGGTCCCGCGCTCGCTCCCCGCACGCCCGCCGTATCGTCGCCGAAGTTGTTAGTGTCCGAAATCCCCACGGGGTTGACCAGTATTGAAACATAAAATGCAAAGCTCCAGTGGTTGGCTCTCAGTGTTGCCCGACGGACCTTTTCCCGGAGCGCGCATGGTAAGACCGGAAGCAATTGTTGCCAACTGAAATTGAAAAAGAAAACAAAAATAGAAATGGCCGGACACCCGCTCCCGAGTTTATAAGCGCAGAAACAGCAGGAGGCATCGCAATCCGAACCGGATGCCAGGTAGCCCGTCCCGGCCGATGCATACGGTCCGCTAATGAGACCGCCGTACCCAAATCCCGGTCGTACATCACGAAGGCCTCCATAAAGACCGACCGGCTGCGTCTAGCAGCTCGCCCAACTCTATCCAGCGGGCAAAGACAAAGGTGAAACACACACACACCAAAAACAGAACGCCCCTGGCTTCTTCTTCATGGCACCATCTTGTCTCATCGAGGGGCCAGTGAAAAGCAGACCGTTAACCGCCGTCTGCACTAGATGGCGAAGCCCGTTCCGATCAGCGATAGTGTGCCCAGATTTGAGAGTGTTTTCAACGCTTCGACCGTCTTTGCACATCCTTTCCACCTCCTATCCTCCTCGCCGCGCACTGACACACGCATAAGCATTCGCAACTGATCTGCGCAGGATATTTCCATCATAAAATTGCAAACGCGCTTGATGATATGAGTCGCTCCCCTTCTTGGGTATATGGAGCAACTCTGATAAGTGGTGAGGCAGTTACGGTGCACAGAATTTCATTTGGCGTTACATTCGGCTGCGCTCTACAAACGAAGCCTCGGAACTTTATTCTGGCTCGGGCGCTCCTTAATTAACCTCCTTTCCCGGGTCGCAATGACTCGTCCTACGCCATGTTCTGTGGTTTGCTCTGTAAACTGGCGTGCGGGAGAGACAAAGACCCCGAGGAAAGCAAGCAGGATAATAATCTCGGTAAGTAGCCGGCAAGCCCAACAGATATAATTTAAGGAAGCATCCCACGGGCTTCCATACTCGAAAATTGGGATTCATAACGAGTGCCCAGCATGGCGTCTCACGTGTTCAATTGCCAAGAAGTAGTCTACCACATTCGCCGAGGCAGTTTATGTGGCCGTGCCACACGCACTTTAGCTAGATAAACTTTATTTTCAGAGAAAGAATAGGACAAACCTTAACTTATCTCACCCAAGTTATGTGGGCGTGGCCAAAACGACTCCAGCACAGCCGCCCAAAAACTGCCTCGTCAAGCGCGTCTTTAATATCGCTGGGGTTTGTACAAAATTAATCATAAACTTCGGCGTCTGCCCTAGGTGGCGAGAAACCAGGCAGCATGGCATATATGGTATGCAGTCTGAGCATACATAACACCTTCCTCTATAGATGAAGGTATTACGCATGCTCAGAGTAAAAATTATGTACCTCAGGTGCATGTATGACCCTGAGGCACATAATTTTATATGAAAGGGTACATGCTCTGTATCATTCATTTATGTCAAACCGGAAATTCGCGACGCAGTAAAATAGTGTCAAAAAATACGTCACACGCCTGTGACACGGACATTTAAATGTACAGTTTCCTACAAAGCGAAAGACCGATTCGGTGCTAAGCACGCGTTGGTAAAAGGCGCTTTAAATCTAGGGAAAAAATAAACAAAGCTTTTTTATTATTATATGATTAGCCCAAACAATATGGGCCCTATAGCTGCTAAAGCGAACCACGCACAGTCACGTGTCTCCCAAATTATTGGAAACTACCAGCGCATGACGAGTGTGACAGAACTATATTCTATAATTCATCATTATCATACAAAAAAGAAGAAAAAGCAGTCCCTGCGATGAAGAGCGTGACGCTTCAGCGTCGCAGCCAGAGGGTCTTTCACCGTCTCAACAACAAGCGGGACTCTTGCAAGTGGCGATGCCAAGACACCCGCATATGCCGCTTTGCGCCGTGTTTCAGCGCGTTTACCGCTGGGGCTGCTCGGGGATCCGCAAAAAATGACCTAATGCGCGGGCCGTTTTTCTGGGTGGCAGCTTTGCGCTGTACCTAGCCGAAGCTTTTAGTTTTAGCAATTTATTCCTATTTCATTCAAAATAAATTAGGAATGGCGTAAAATTTTCTATCGCGACGTCGCTGCAACTGTGGCCATCCAGCAGCCAATATACTCGAGACCCATACTCACGTTTGTTACACAAAAACCGTATAATAGGGAGTTTTAGAATAACGTACGCAATTTTAGCGCACGCTAGCGCTAAATTTAGCGCTTGCGTTAGCGCACGCGACGCAAGAGAGTTTTAGAATAGCGTTTCTCCGCCGCGACGCAAAAGCCTAAGCATCTCGCGCTTGCAACGCCACCAAGATACAGTCACGATTTTCATTTCACAGACGAAATGCTGTAACTTGAGAAAAAAACAAGATTTTTGGTGCGAGAGTAACATTTTACATTTGTTTAAACGTGAGAATGCGACGCGAGCGGTCGACCGGTCGTGTCGCGCATGCGTCGCCTCTGCAAGAGTGTACTGACCTTCGCCGATAAACGTTCGCTCGTCGCAAGCATCAAGTTGCCGGTGATCGTTGCCCACCTTACTGGGTTTTCCAAACCGAGTGCAATGTCGTCCTGTATTGAAAATCGCAGTCGCGAGGATGCCGTCGACGTCGCGCTCACGACGCCGCCAAAGCGGCCGCAGCCATGGTCCTGGGGGCCGCCATTTTTGTAACTGTGCTCGTCTTGGCTTTAGCCAACTTCTCATCACGAATCCTCCTTGAAGGAGTGCAAAGACCCTTTGCGTACGCACGCAATTTCCGAGAAATAGCGTGCGCTAAAATAGCGCACGCAAAGCGCAAAACGTGGTTAGCGTTCGGCGCATGCGCAGTGGCGACGACGCTATTCTTTGCGTACGCGAAAGCTTTAGCGTACGCTATTCTAAGACTCCCTAACAAAGTGGATTACCAATGGCGTCGCTCTGTGGTAACGCGTCCGCTTCAGACGCAGCGGACCAAGGTTCGATTCCCGAGAGCGGAAGGCGATCTCTCTCAGAGCATCTGGCAATATTGCGACGTGAATCGCCGTATTACGCCAACTAGAACGTCAACAGGGACCAGAACTACAACAGACGTCACTTCCAGTGGTGGGAAGAGCCCATAACAGCTCTCGGTCTAAAACAGCTGATGTTCACAAAATTAATCAGCGCTGGAAGTAACTTCGTATGCCTTTCTTATAAATAAGTACCGGCAAAGTGCGCACTCCGCGCTTGCCCTAACATCTCCGTCTTTTCTTTTTTTTTTTTCTGTAACAGCTGTATTTTGGGCTTCGCCTTCGCGATCCTTGTCGACAAGCAACGGAGAATTTCGAAACCCCGCCAACGTTGGGCTCAGCCTCCTCTTCGCGCTTTTCGAGCAACGCAGCAGAGGAGAAAAAAAAATCTCCCAGCGACTGAGATCATGTCAGCAACGTCCCTTCCCGTGCCGCCCGCACTCTGGAACCCCGCGTGACACCAGCTGGGCGTCTGAACGGTTGACAGATTCCCCCTCCTCCTCACTCGGCTAGTTCCTCCACGCGCCACTGGGGTCCGCCTGTCGCTCAAGCTAGACCACGGCTAGAGACGGCAGTGGCGGCTCTTTTGAAACCCGATCCTCGTCCGCCATGCACGGGCCATCGCGTGCGACTCCTCAAAGATGGCGCTGCTCTTCGCCAGGGTCACGTGGGGGCAGGCGGAAAATCGACGGCCGCCTGTCAACTAATTGCACACTGGGCGCGACAGGCTTCCCCCCCCCCCCCCTTTTTTTCCCCGGCATTTTTGTTTTTGATTTATCTCTGACTTCGTGCTGTCGGCTCGGAGACTGTACAAGGAGAGGGAGCTCTTGGATTACGAAATGACCGAGTTTTTGTTTGTCCCCACTGGTCCTGATTCACGGTCTCGCATACCACAGACCCATTTGCGAAAGAAAGTATGCATGGCTTGCACTGACGTCACGCCCGCTTCCATAGTGGTGGCCTTGCCGCTGAACGCGTACATTATTCAGCCCACATTTCGCACTATCGACATTTTTTTTTCCGGCATGAACAAGTTGGAATGGCCACCGACACGGTGCGATGACGTCACGTCCGGTATGACCAGCAATCAGAGTTGTTATTGTAAGCGTCGTTAAGAGTTAGATCACTTAGATCAGGAAGGACTGAAAGAGCGGAAGTAAATAAACAGGAACGAAAAAGGACGAACGCCTGTCTTGACGTCTTTAACCCTCCGTCTTCGCCCTCGTAAGTTTCCTAATTCACTGCGTAAAAAGAAAAGAGAAAGAAAGGTTTCGCTCTTTCACATCTAGGTAGCAATATAAAGGGGACGAACGTTAGTTCCAAATGACACGTCCTATAAAATAATCTTTGATTGTGTGCGTGTGTGCGTGCGTGCGTGCGCGCGCGCGCGCGTGTGTGTGTGTGTGTGTGTGTGTGTGTGTGTGTGTGTGTGTGTGTGTGTGCGTGTGTGAGAGAGAGAGAGAGAGATCCGTACACGGACAGATCCCCACTTAAC
This sequence comes from Ixodes ricinus, assembly GCA_037355805.1. Classification (NCBI taxonomy): domain Eukaryota; kingdom Metazoa; phylum Arthropoda; class Arachnida; order Ixodida; family Ixodidae; genus Ixodes; species Ixodes ricinus. The sequence continues at coordinate 85,586 of JAZHYW010058474.1, forward strand.
GGACATTCAATAAGCACCGCCTACAGAGCAGTTAAATAGATTATGTTAACAAAAACCTTTCTTAATCCAGAGACGCGGTGACAGCTCAAGAAATGCAGTGCGCGGCGTATTAACCCGACGCTTCTTGTTTCTCCATGTGTCCTGTGGAATTTTTATTGCAAAAATACCGCGATCGTATTGAATGCAGAGCATTCAATGCGATCGCGATATACGATATACACTCCTGTGTATATCGATGAGGATATATCCCTTACAAAAATGATCAATGAGTTTCAATTGACTTTCTATTGTGTTCCTATAGAGTCAATTGAAACTCAATATAAACTCAATGTCTAATGAGTTTGATCATTAGAAACTCAGTTTTGATTCTATTGAATTTACTCATTAGGAATGCAATTGAGACTGATCATAAGAAACTCAATATCGATTCTTTTGACTTTACTCACTGGGAATGCAATTGAGTTTGATCATTAGAAACTCCATATCAATACTAATGAATTTACTCATTAGGGATGCAATAGAGTTGCATCATAAGAAAGTCAATATCGATTCTATTGAATTTACTCATTAGGAATGCAATTGAGTTTGGTCACTAAGAACTCAATATCGATTCAATTGAATTTACTCATTAGGGAGACAATTGAGATTAGTCGTGAGAAACTCAATATCGGTCCTATAGAATTTACTCATTTGGACAGCAATTGAGTTTGGTCACTAAGAACTCAATATCGATTCAATTGAATTTACTCATTAGGGAGACAATTGAGTTTAGTCGCGAGAAACTCAATATCGATTCTATAGAATTTACTCATTAGGAATGCAATTGAGTTTGGTCATAAGAAACTCAATATCGATCCTATTGAATTTACTCATTAGGAATGAAATTGAGTTTGGTAATAAGAAACTCAATATCGGTTCTATTGAATTTACTCATTAGGAATGCAATTCAGTTTGGTCATTAAGATCTCAATATATATTCTTTTGAAATTGCTCATTAAGAATGAAGTTGGGTTTGTTCATTAGAAATGCAATATACGTATTCTTTTGAATTTACTCATTAGGAATGCAATTGAGTTTGGTTAAAAGAAACTCAAAATCGATCCTATTGAATTTACTCATTAGGAATGCAATTGAGTTTGGTCGTTTGTGGATTACTGCACCGAACGATTATTGCTTGTACCAATGTTTTTCTATTAAGGGATAGAGTTCAATGACGTCGAAACACTGTTTATCATTTATGAGACTTCCAAGGAGGAAATAGCAAACCGGGAACCTTAATAAATGCTGAGGTGGTCACCGGCCCAATGAATACCTTTCTTATGTAGGGTATATAAGGTGGTGGGGTAGTCAAGCGGAGTACGATTAGTGGGTTGTGAGTGCTTAGTTATGATGTTTGTGTTCGTTTCCTCCATGTGCTTTGTTTCCTTCATGTTGCATGCTTTAAGAAATTGTACAAAAAAATTCTCATCCAGTTGCGAATTTCTTTTTAAACGCAGTTGCAATAAATTCTATTAATACACGTTGCGAAAATTTAATTGAAATTCAATTGCAATATTTTTATTGAAACTCAATAGCAAAAGTTCTATTGAAACACTATTGCCAAAATTTAATTGAAATGCTATTGCTAAAAGTTCAATTAAGACTCAGCGGCCAATACCCTGGTACGGTTCAATAGCGACTCATTAGAAAAAGTCAATTAAGTTTCAATTGAGACCGAATGCGGTCTATTGAGTGAGTCCTTTACACTTTCAATTGAAACTCAATTCATTTCTTTCTAAGTGATACACTCTTGTCCCCGCTTGATCGATTTCATCAGATCGATAACGTCGAGCTCCGGCCGGACCGAATCTGAAAAGGACTTTATATATAAACTGCTCGTGAAATACATGGTACATGGCGCGACCGATACCTATATCATGTTCGAGCTTTTTTTGGTAATTCCTAACGCGTTCTTTTGCGTTCTTATCGGCTGATATTGAAATTTCACTGGATGCACGCGCTGCGCTACTCGCCACACCTCGCGTGTCCTGAGTTCTTAGAATTACTGATCAGTCGCTTGGGAGAGGCGGGCCGGGGTTAGACCCCCGAGCATGTTCTTATCGCTCCACGGTCGATGAGAATGAGGCATTAGCCGATAAGATCGCCAAAGAACCAAATCACGAAGAAACAAGAGCGAACGGAAAAATCGACGGCGACCTTCACCTCTGAAGTCCCGTGATGCGTCAAATACGGTATTTGAGGAGCGATCGTCTAAATTTGTTTAAAACACGTTAAAAAAACGTTTCGAAAACTGAAGACCAACTTTTATTTTTGTTAAATTTTTTGCATTAAATTTAACGGGAAAATTGACTCGGTAAAAGGCTTAAGAGGGCAATTCCGCTCAATTCCGAAAAATTTAGGCTTACATGTGATTCCATTTCACAAAGTACTACTAAACAGCTCTACGTCTTCGGATTCGCGAAATGTGGAATATTATTTGTGTAATCTCAATTTAAACATCAGCTGATACCGAAACAGAAACCTCGGTTGCGTAAGGCAACATTGCTCTCGTGTCATCAAAGTCATGGCCCCGTCACGTCGAGCCACGTGGCCTTGTGACGTTCGGGGGGCGAGGTACACATCGCGACACTGTTAGCGCGAACACGACATTGGCGCATTTTCGCATTTTACTTCTAAATGGTATTGGCAAGGACGAAATTTTATCGCTTACTTTATATAACTAAATGAGCTCTTTCCGTAGCAATAATAACTTGGGTGATATCCTTTCGTTTCAAAGAGAAAAACTGGAAAAACCAGCGTTCGCTTGTTCGCGCTAACAGTGTCGCGCTCTGTACAGGACACGCCACGCGGGCGGGTCGCTTCACATGGCGTGGACGGTGATGGCCCGGGGGAGAGGGGGAAGGGGAGAACACGAAAGAGGAGAGGGGGAGCGGAGAAACCGGACATGCGATAAACGCGCAGGGCAGCGCAAACTAGCGCATCCGCGTTACGGTGATCACGTGGACGCCGTAGAGCCAACACCGGGAGGAGAAACTCATGACGTCATCGTTCAATTTCGCTCTGAGGAGTAAAAACAAACAAAACGTGAGAATGACGTAGTCATGCCTTTGGCGTAGTGGTTCAACGTTTGCCGCTGCAACTCCGTCGCATTGACTGCGCTGACGATTGCGCCTCACGTCGCACGCTAGAGTTGGCGGATTTCGGCGGCTTGGCTCATTTGAAAGTTTGCTGGCCAGTTTATTAAATATATAGACGGAATTAGATCGTAATATTTGACATGGGGTCTTCCTATATGACACTGAAGAGGGCTGCATAGTTTTCTAAATATCAAAAATGAAGCGGAGTTGCCCTTTAAGTGACGTCAATTATCTCGCTAAATTGAGCGGGAAACTAAATCGGCGCAGAAGGTCACGGGGCGGCAGGTCGCTTGACATCGATTTCCACGCCAAATTCAGCGGGTAAACTGAATTGGTGTGTATAGGTCGCGCGACGTCAATTTTCCCGATAAAATCTGGCGTGGCAACAGAATTGGTCCATAGGTCTCCTGACGTCAGGCCGCGTGAGGTCAATTTTCCCGCTATTTTTTTTACCGGGAAACGCACAGACGGAATGACGGAAACAAAATTTAGAATAGGCCGATCTCACTAAGCTTTCGGCGCATGCGTGACGCCGCCATAACTTTAGTTCACAGGATGCGGACGGCCGTGCATGCGAGGGCTCGTGCCATTTCGTGCTCCACACGCGCAGAGCTCCAGCCGGGTTGTCGCACGTGCAGAAACACCAAAGTTCCCTCGATGCATTGTAACAGCGGCATTGAGTAATATACACAAGGTAAAGAGCGGAAACTGCCTTAGGGCCCCAGCGGCCCAGATAACACGCAGCGCGCCTAGTGGACGAGGTTAAAAGTGTAGTCAAACTGGCTGGTGAGATCGGTCTATTGGGGCGTTCTGGTAAAAGCATCTTGAGCGGTCACCGACTACACGTTGACTATAACAGCAACATCGATGTTGCTGTTATGTTGCCGGAGCCAACTCCCCGGCGGCCGGCGCGCCAACGCCTGCCAGTCGGTCGTCGTGACCCCGACTGCAAGCTAATGCGGGCGAACCCTTCGAAGCATTCCAGAGCCTCTCTGGGGCTCCGCGGCTTCAGGACGCCCGTCGGCATGCGACCTCGCAGCGCGCTGCTCCGAGTCCCTCTCCTCGACGTCGCGACGTCGTCAGAGCCTCGCGTCGCACGCGCGTGCATGCAGACCTCGCCAGCGGCCTGCGTTTTCTCGTCGCAAGTCTTCTGGCCAGAAGCGTAACGCGATCCTTTCGAGCGGCGTCATTAAAAACAAAAAAGCCTCTCGAGATCACTCGCCGTGTTCTGAAGAAACAGGCGGGGGATGGTGAGGTTGACGCGCGAATTCGAGTATGGCCGCTGGATGGATCGGTTAAGGGATGGGTGCAGCTGAACCATTGCAATCGATCTTTTTTTCCAGTAAGCTTCCGCGCATGCGTACGTTCTTTCCTCTGGTCTTGCTGCCGACTGTCGCCATTTGCGGATGGTACCGTCCGCACAACTCTCAACCAATCAGCATCAAGCGTAATAGAAACCGATGCAGAGGCATGAAGTCAAGATGCTTTGGCGGGGAGGGGGCATGGTGTGCTGCCCTTCATTTGTAGTTCGCATACAACCCGCCAGACGGCGTTCGTTGTTAAAAAAAGAAAGGTAATTTGGGTGGCTAATTGCGCCACCTGTACCACTAAAAAATGAGGAAAAGAATATTGTGGCCATTTTGTTTTTAATAATAAGGTGCGGATATTTTAATTTTTCTAGACACGTGTGTGGGTGTGCACGTGTACGCGGAAAGAAGGCAAGAGTGTGGACACGGAGCATGGGCAATTAGCAAGTTTTGCGAAAGCCACTACCTTCATCTCTCTTCTCAGAGGGCAGTTTGGCAAGTCAATTCAAGACGCTTGTCTCTCATATCATCCGAGAGCCTCGGTGTTATGATAACGATCGACTCCCGGTCACCCGAAGACACAAGCCTTCAAGTCATATTCGTCATTTTGTTTTCTCGTTCTGCGTCTATGTTAGTGTACTTTCAAAACTTTAGAAAACACGAAATGGGTGTGCCCAAGAAAAATACTTTCGCTGTAAGGTCGTGCTCGCAAGTGTTTGCTCCAGCGGTATCGTCTTATACAACTGCAGACCACCGAATCATCGACATCTTTTCACCCAGAGCTGAGCTTCGACACCTTTGGCACTGGTTTAGTTGCGGTGACGCAACCCTTCTGAAGGAAATGAAGACTGTATGTGGCTAAAAATGCATTTCATTTTCATTTTCTTAGTGAGAGCTAAAATGAATAAGAATAACATTTGTCTCTCAACCTGCGCCACCAAATGGTGTAACGGGTTTAAACCAATTAAAAATAAGTAAATAGGCTCTAATAAGACCAAAGAGAAATTTTGATTTAAAAGCCAATTAACATTGTAGGAAAATCATGTGCACAGTTGGCATACATTGCCGCGGAACTGACAGCGCCAAGACGATATACATTAGTGAAGGCACCGGAATGTGCAACAGTGCGCAGCCGTTGTAAAAAATATGACTTTTTTAATATATGATTCGGTCAATAGACATACCAGAATATATGCATATCATAAAAGGTGCAGGTGTACAAGTTTTTAAACAATAATATTAGATCTGGTATATGTCTCAGGGAGACACACACACACACACACACACACACACACACACACACACACACACACACACACACACACACACACACACACACACACACATACACACATATATATGTGTGTGTGTGTGTATCACTGACACATATATCAGATCTATATGATTCATGGTTGAAACTGAGACTGTAAACGACACAACACTAAAAAGTCTCTGTGTCGTTTACCGCAGTCTCGGGTTCAACCATGTCAATCTACCACTCGATTGCGCCCTACATTTTGTTCACTAATATGATTGTTTAAAAACCGCCATGACGGTGCACTTTTAGCACTGCTTGATATAGCTCCAATCAATCGAATCGACCTAATTGCATCGCCACAGCCTTTTATATGCTGACAAAGCCTGGCGGATCGCCACGAGAAGCGGCTGCCGAAATGAAAAAGGTGGAGCGGCAGACAACGGATGAGGAAGAGCCACGTGACTGGCGCCCGGCTGTGGCGAGACGCCGAAACACACTTCTCCCGAGCGAACAAGTATGTTTTGGGTCCTGTGCGCTAGTGCGCTGTCCGCTGACGTTTAGGTTCCCCGAGGCTGGCTCTTTGATGTTCTGTGCTACCAGATGCTTCGCGCTCCAAATCTGCGACCGGGCACTCTATGGCTCCGTGGTCGAACTGCCAGGCTTTGTGAGTAGAGAGGAGGCTACGCTCCAATGAATCGAAAAGACATTTCCATCGCTTTTCGCCCGGGCAAAACATTCTGAGTCACTGAGCTGTGGACGCATGCGCAGCGTTCGATGTTCCGCACAGGACATCAACAGCGCACGCTCAGAAGGCGTTCCACAGCCCAGCAGACAAAGGTGGCAGCGAGAAGAAGGCGAATTTTGCGAAGGTCTAAACACCATCGACTGCGCTCGCGGGCCTCGAGTGAAACGAGAGTGAGGGCGTCTCTCGATTCAATTAATTACGTGTAACATGGTGCACGGCGGACACTCACTTCCACAGCTTGCCGAGTGTCTTGCTCAGCTCGGCGTTGTGCAGGTGCGGGTGCTGGTCGGCCAGTTTCTTGCGCGCCGCCTGGGCCCAGACCATGAAGGCGTTCATCGGTCGCTTCACATGCTGCCGCTTGCTCTTGTCCGGCGCCGGCTGTTTCGCCGGGCTTGGCACCAGCGTCCAATCGTAGCCCTGGAAAAGCCAGCGCGGACAGTTAGGACGCGATCGCACTGCGAGTACATCAGGCAAAATACAGTGTACAGAGACTGTCTGCAGCTATGATCGAAGCGTAAACCCAAACGTGCTGCAGGTATATGCTTCGGACATGTCCGGAGGCAATTCTATCGTCACGTCTGTGGCGAACACCTTGGCTTTTGTTTGATGTAGGGCCAGCGTTAATCCGGCTTGAAGGCTGACGACCAGACACGAGGTTCTGCAAGGCAGAAGATCCTCCTCACCCTGGGGGAGGAGAAAACAGAGCAACAGTGGACAGGGTAGAAGAGGAGAGAGGAGGAAGCTGGGAGAAAAGTGGAAAGCGGGAACTGGTCGTTGGTCTTTAAGATGATAATTCAAATTCAAAGAGGTTAGCCTGAGAGCTTCATTCTATCTGACTACTCTACACGTAGGGAAAGAGGACAAAGATGAATAAAATTGTCACGATGAAGTGAGACGAGGAAGGGTGTATGGACGACGGTGAGGGGATCAGAGTGGCGTTGTCTCGCACCTTAGAGAGTCAGTGCCTCTTCTGTGTCTCGCAAAAAAGAAGAAAAAAAAAGTAAAAAGGTAAGCCGTGCATATTTTGCTTTTATGGAGAATTGAATTAAGTCCCAGCTGCCAAGCACCTTCCCGACGCCTGTCATCCATGTCTGACAGTGCCAAATCAAATAGCTGTCTCTCAAAGGCGTGAAGGGTACACACATGAGGAGGTGTTCGATAGATTCCGGAGTTCAACATGTTGCACAGTTCGTACAGGCGGCTTCCTTGATGCTATGAAGAAATTTTCTTGTGAAAGCGAGTGCAAGCGTCAATTGTCAACTTTCTTCCTGGGCCAGGCGGCGTACGCACACGAGCAAGATCGCCGCGATCATTTAGCTGAAACTACAGGAATATGGCGCCGCTGTTACTAGTATTCACTTTTTCTCGCGTAAAGTTGAAACCTGGTGGCACCAGTGTGCAAACAGTTCCCAGCCACTTCCGGTTCTGAACTAGACGACGGGTTTCGCAGTATTTTCCGAAATAAAATATACGCGCTATCTTCCGAAAATGGCCACTTCTACCACTGTCAGACTTAACTCGCCCTTATGATAAAAGAATGATGAGTAAAATATGAGGAAATATACGTGAACCGAAGTCGGCCAGGGCTACCAATTGATGAATCCAGTGAGTTTCAAAATGATATAAATCGTGATCTAACGCATCATTTTAAACTAGCGATAAAAATCACACCTGTGATTTAGATGAAGCATTTCCCACTAACAACAATTTAAAAAAAAATGTATTTATATCTACCGCTCGCGTATAACAGGGGTCTTAAACACGCAGCTCGCGGGCCGTATGCGGCCCGCAAGCATTCAGTGGCTGCGAGCCCCGATTTGCATGCCTCAAGTTGCACATGCGCCATAAATATTAGTTTTTTATCGTCAATTTATTTCCCCTCAAAACGAAACTCTGCTCATATAACAAGTTCCCGCATTTTTTTCTACTATTCTGCTAACCTTTTGGACGGAGTACTGCTTCGTATAAATGTTGGCTTCTCATTCTTTTCCCATATAAATTAGCCGGAATGGCAATACCACTACTAAGCTACAAGCGCGAGCTCTTTTCCCAAGGAGACACCTCGGCTGCTCGAACTCTTGCTCAGCAGGAGAAACTGCCGAAGACAAAGCCTTGAGAGCTCGGGCTTCTAGCTTTCAGACGATATCTTTAATATTAAAGCATTTTCTTATAACGCTGCTAAAAAAATTGTCAAGAAAGCAAAATCTGCCGTATGAAGATATTATTTTTTATATGCCTGTTGACGCTAGTGAATTGTGCGACGGGGCAAGGACAGTGCGCTTGCTCTCGTTCCATTGAAACAGTCAGCAGTGTGGTGTGGTAGTGCTTAAAATCTTCTTATAATAATGTGGGCCCAAAGCTGTCGAATATGCGAATGGAAGCTAAAGATGGCAAAACGGTGAGCTTAAAAAGGCAGAACGCACAAGGTTCCTCGTGTAGAAAACCTCTGGTTTGTCGCTGGTATACACACGGCTGCTTTGGAACGTGAAACACCACTGCTTTTATGTTGTTTGTCCCAAAATAGCAATTATTGCCCCCCCCCCCCCTCCATTTTGGCCCTCGTCCTTTCAAGGGTGCGCTATCTGGCCCCGACATTCGAATGAGTTTAAGATATTTGGTGTATAATATGCTTTCTATATAAATTTGCTTTTATTATAAAAAAAAACATCAAGCAAGAAAAAATAATGTCGAACTGAACACAAGCGAAAAACAGTGCTCTCCTGAGCAATTTCAGATTGTTCTAGCTTCCTACTACTATCTACTCCGTTTGTCAGTTATGCAATGGTCCTATAGCAAGCAAATTAAAATGCGAAATAAAAGAGAAATAAGAAAAGGAAAGTACTCTCATATTGCGAGAAAAATGGCAGGGTTTGCATTACCAATAAGTTTTGAGTTCAAATTATATTTGATTTACACTCATTCTGACACGTTATCTCTAACAATGGGAAAAATGAATCAATCAGTCTGACATGTTTAAAATACATTTGCCGGTAAAGAATCACAATTTTCTAGCTTCTGTGATTTAAATCGAATCCATGTGATTTAAATCAAACACATGTTCTTTAAATACAACAATTTGACTTATTAAAAAAAGAACATCATTATTTTATTTTATTTTTACCCTTGCGAGTGTTGCCCGCAAAGGCTAGTGACTGTGGTGAACATTGGTAATATAAGCCGGCGAAAAAACACCCGATGGCTTCCTCTGACCACCAGTTGAAGAGGTTAGTGCTACTCGATTATCTCTGGCAGATTTCGCCAACCCATCCGAGATCCCAGAGGGCGTAGTGCCCGATTTTATCAGTGTTGGCGGTTTACAAGTGATGGAATTACCGGCACCGCGCTATTCCTTTCTGTAACGCAGTAACGAACTTGTTACATTTTGAAAGCAGTAACGGGCAACGTACTTATGTTACTACCTTTGTCAGTAGATGATATCGTAGTTACATTATTCATTACACCTACTTCCCAAGACTTAAAAAAAAAACGTACACTCAAATGCATTTTTTTTACACTTTGTTTAAACTTTAAGTCCAGACGAGCGACGCTTCGAGCTGATGGTACCAATGAGACAAGAGTCAAAACGGCACCATCATAGTATGGTGTTCGTCATGTTTCTAGATGCGTTCTATCATCGCTGAACCAATCATAAACAAAAAAGGCCCAGTGACTGGCACTTTTGACACTGCTTGATTTCCCCCGATAGCTCGTGTGTCAACTGCGTCCGGATTTAAGCTGAAAAGAAGTATAGGCGCCAAATCACTAATTCTTGCACTCATTCCACCTGCCTTCAAATTTTGCCTAATTTTTCACCGTGAAAAATATCACAGTTTATGGAAGCAAAAAAACCACCCTCGATATTTTTAGATGCCAAAAAAAACGCCGTCGCCAGAAAAAAAACGAAAAAAAAAACGCTGGTACTGTCAATTCATAAGTTAAAAGTAACGCAAAAGTAACGTGCGTTACTTTGTCGGTAATGGTAACGCGTTCCTTTTATTTTGAGGTAACGTCGGTCGGTAACGCGTTGCTTTATTTTCTAAGTAACGAATTTCGTTACTATTTTTCGGTGACGTCGGCAATACTGGATTTTGTGCATCTCATTAAGGCTGCGCAGCCAATCAGGTTGCTGAGCCGATAAGAAAGTCAAAGAACGAATCACAAAGCAGTAAGTGTGAGCAATAAGCGTGAAGCAATAAGCGTGACAAATAAGCGCGAGCAATAAGGGTGAAGTAATAAGCGTGAAGCAATAGGCGTGAACATTAGCGTGAAACATAAACCTCGCGCTTCTTAAGCCGTGAGTTACTTTAGAACGAAAGTTCTTAAAAGCCTTTTTTATGAAATGGTGAATGCGCAACTTTCGCGACCTATAAGGGCCCAACTGCGTCTATTAAAATAACCGTCATCTGGACGGTATAGGTATCACAACAGTATGATGTTTAGGTGTTTGTCACGTAAGTAATTCT
>JAZHYW010058476.1:0-24960 GCA_037355805.1 Ixodes ricinus
CGAATGGACCTTTTCCGAGAAGCGTTCTGCGCACGCGCGAGCGCCCGATGCCAAGCGGCGGAAGTTGAAACCAAAAATCGAGGAAATTCGGAAGGAGGCTGTAGATCAGCGAGTAGCAAACGTAATTGCAGCATACATATAATTGTGTTGCGCAAAAAAAGAAAGCGGACGGAAAGAATAACACGACGTTTAAGTGGACGCCACGGATGCCCCACTTGGACGGCGCGTTAGGCACGCCCCGCTGCTCAGAGAACGAAGAAACTGGTAGCGTAGCTCCCATTATCGATTGGTAGCGCAGGTAGGTCCCTTCCTCGATTTTTAGTTCGTGCAGCCACCGCCTGGTGCCGTCGGTATGTGAAAAAGGTCCATTCGACTGGTGTGTTTACCGTCCTATCCCCCCCTCCCCATACACCAAAAGTGGCCCTCGAAGTCGCAACAAGCGACCCAAAAGAAGCCCATGTGTCGTGCTGTCGGATGTCGGAATGCTGGCAGTTGACGCTAGAATGCCTGGAAAAGTGTACGAAGGAACGCGAGTGTTGCTGTCGCTTCTGTGTCCCAGCCACTGGGTGCTGAAGCGTACGAAGACTGTCAGGCTGAAAAAGCAACCTTTAAGTACAACAGGCGCCTGCCAGATTCATCAAAGCTGACGTGACACCGCCATGGTCATGGAAGGCGACATTATTAAACCTCTATGCAGTCATCACGGATAAATAGAGGGATTACTTGTAAGGACATGGCAAACACACCTGGCGGGAAAGTGTTCCAGTGCTAAAATATGGCGGTTAATAGAGATATCTGGAGTTTTTGAAAATGTAAGTATTCGAAACGAATTAAACCCTACTTGCACCAACCACCACGCACCTCAGCTGGCGTCGACTGGAAAGTGGGCAGAATCTTGCATTTTGCTTAATCATGTTGCGTGTATGTTTAGACAGCCGGAAGTTAGTCAGCCACCGTGGGCGCCCCATGTCTTAGCTGTAAATGGGTAATTTAACCAGTGCAGTACCAGTGCCAGGCTGGGGACATTAACGTGCATCACGCAGTAGTAATACACGACCGCACGACGATGCTCATCCAGATAGAAATGGGAACGGTGGGTATTGAACCCAGGATTTTTGGTGTGGGCACTGCGAGCTTTCGATCCAGGCGCTGCGACGTGCGGGGCGCTGCCAGACTCGGAATGCGATCGCACTTAATTTTTTTCCGGAAATGGGTATATTTGCAGAACATATTTATTCGTCCGTGAAACCCTTGTGAAATCTTTGTTTAAGAAGAACCAGAGATAAACAAAGTCATAAAACGGGATGGGATTGTTTTAACCTTAAGGCGGAGTTGTGAGCCTTTATGAAAGAGTATGAAATGGTCCTTTCAAGCAGGCGGGCGAGATGGTTAGGAAAGATTACATTCTAAAACGTTACCATACGTACAGGTAAAATAACTACATCATACAAGAAAATCTAACACACTAACCACCTTTGTTCATGCAGTCATCTGTGTGAATGGTTAATTCGCTAGCCAAAAGGCTAAAACGTTTTCACTAACTTTGTCAATGGTACTTTTGCGGCATAACGTAGTTTAAGAACCGACGCTCGACCTTCTTATAGACGCTTTACAAAAGCTATGCACGAGCGCCGCCATCTTGCTATCATATGACCTTAGAGTCAATGCTGACATCCAGTTTCTCGCCAGCGTAGTGTATTTTATGCTGTGTCCTCCAGCATCGAAGTTTATTTTCGCGACTATTTTCCCTATCTACGTTAAGCTTCCGTCAAGTTTATACTAAGTTGCTATATTTTGTGCCCCGAGTTAATAATGTTTAATAATTTATGAACCTATGTAGTGTTTTTATTCAATTATCCTATAGTATGGAACAACCAGTAGGTCTACGAGACACGATTATGACCCGAATAATTCGTTATTAGAAATATTATTGAAACATGTTTCTAAACTTTCTATCAGCTTACCGTAACGATCCGACAATGTAGCGAAGCTTGCGCGACCTACAGTTTCAGTATTTATAAAGTAAAACAAACTTTAGGAGCGAACTTGGTGTAAATTTGTACCATTTCATTGAAATGTGACAGGATGCTGGCAGAGTCTTCAAGCTTTTCTTCTTAGGTCAGACGAGCAATCTCCTCGCGTTGCAATAATGTTCACATATCCGTGGTATTCAAATTACACATTTGCTCACAAGCCGTATGAGCAAATGTATAACCCGAAGATCACAATATGTGAAAACCAATGATCACGTTAGGCTAGTTACCCTAAGGTGAAAACCATTAGAGTCACTGGCAGGATGGAAACGGAGACATTTCAGTTGTTCCCCCTTCAGTGCGAGCTTCGATAAAACCTCGGCGTCTGGTGAGTGCGCACTCGCAGCCAACATCCGGCGGAATTTAACGAGCGTCTAGAGGCGTTCGAAAGAGACGCCATGTCGTTCTCATTCTGTGAGTGACTTTAGTGTATCAAAATAAGCGAATGCACTTCCTAAAACTTGGCTGAAAGTTTCTCGTGAAAACTAATTCATTCGTTGGTAAAAACCATACCAACTGACGACATGCAGAGTAAAGTGCGTAAATGAAACATAACGTTCGCAATCAACTGACGCCACCATACCATCAAAGTAAATGTGCTTCATGGTACAGTCAAAGAAGTGTCGAAGCAACCGATGTCACCTCCGTTCCTTGTTTAATTAGTAAAACGTAGGTTAATACAGACCCTAAACATGGACTGTTCGTGGGCGCTACGCGCTAGTAAGGCGTGCTGAGTGCACACAGCATGGTTCCTGACCTCAGCGTCGCCACTGAACTCTTCGCAAGCTACCGCTGAGCGCGTTTCGCCCGCTTGACGCAGTTTACGTGTCCCATTGCTAGTTGTCCAGCGCATGTTAGCGGCCCTCAAAGAATGGCTTGTAGGCTGGAAGAGCAGGCGCGCGATCAAATTGGGAGGTCAGCTGTGGCGGCTCGGAGCGCGTGCCGACTGGTGGCCGTTCGGATATCCGATGCGCGAAATGCGTCTATACACGTGTTTCACACGAACGCAAGGCTCTTGAATTTCGTCAAATCTGGTATGCGTTGGAACATCGTTTTGATCTCTCCACGCCGCTGAAATATGTTCACAAAAATGCGTGATCTTCGCGCATTCTAGCTTTGCCTCACGTATATTCTTTCGCATATTCCAGGTTGAGATGGTTTACAGTCATGTCTCGTTTATATGGACCCCGTTATTATGGACACAATTTTGGGGACAAATTTGGAAAATACATGCATTTTTGTCTCGCATACTATGAACAACCCTCATTATGGACCATTGTTCTTGTTGTTTTTCGGGTAGGTGGGGGCGAGTTGTTCATATTGTCAAGACATCATTGTGATATTTGTTTTGTCCCGCATACCAGATACGGAACGCAAGTGACTGAGAACAAAGGAAACGAAAAACCTTAATGATTTATCCGTTGCGTGAAAAAGTTTTTAAAACATTTGCGACGGCCGCTAGGCACAACAAAGGTCAACCTTAAAAAGAGCTTAAAATAGAAACTAACCTTCCAAGTACCTCTGTGTCTTAAATTGATTTGCATTCGCGTCTCGTTACCTGTGGCGGGGACACGTGCGCTGTGTTGTCGAATAGCAATAAGGAATGGAAATGTGACAATAGGTGTCTACAAATACATTACGGGGAAAATATATACCCAGCCTTTCATTTGCATTGCGCGGAGCGCCCACAGCACCAAATCCTCCCCTAGCGGCGTGGACAGACTGCGTTTGAAAGAACTCACGCGCGCAGCGCCGCTCCTGATGTCGCAATTTCCGTCTGCGTCGGGGGAGCGGCGCAGCTGCCGACGCACCGAGATACCGGATTCCCCGAGACAACAGAAACGGCCTCTCCGCATTCGCGGAGGCTGTGGACGAAGATAGATGGCGGCAGCAACCCTTCGAATTTCAAAGATAGATGGCGGCAGCAACCCCCGAGTCTCCGTGATTCCAGCCGTTCTAACTACGCGAAAGCTTTCGGCTCCACTGCCATTTGATTTGCACAGACTCAGAGGTATTTCCTAGAAAGTATCGGTTGTAGTTTTCGAGGAGCGATGCAGCCTCAGGTGCATATTTCAATGGGCGAGTGTTCCGCGCGCGGGCAACTGATGATAAGGATTTATTTCCGTGAAGCATGGGTTTTTGCACTAAAGTTCAAGGGTGAGGACTTTGGATGTGCATGTTATACAAATAAATAGTGTGAAGTTCTGAGAAAGCCGTTCTTCGATTTTCACCCTATTTCGCTCAAATTGGCTTTGGGGTTATTTCCCCGGATTTATTGATACATACTTAAAACACAGAATCGTATTTATAGGCGTTCATTAAACATATCGGGCACTGGTAGCACTGTGTTTTCTGGAAGAAATGGAGCGATAAATTTTTCTTCTGCGTTAAATATAAAGTTGCCCGGCCATGCCTAAACAGATGACATGAAGTGCTAAAACAAGGACTAAGATTGTGTTATATTTTTTCGTGGCCTTTTTTGAGGAAGCTGGTTTCGTGTGAACTTCAAGAAAGAAATACAAAAAAAGCTTTTCTTTGAGATAACCAACAACTAAAATGCGAAATAGTATCCGCCAAGGAGAAATATTTCTTATTACTGCTGAAATAATTAATCGAACTAATACTTATTGCTTATTCATGTCTAAGAGCTAGTTTGTGGTTCAACTAAATAGTTCTATGTTCCAATTTCAGCTTGTTGATTTCCTGAAGCAGCGACTGCAGAGCTACGCCTCGTCCTCAATTGCTCCGCTAACTAAGCCGACAGACCCCAAAGGATATCCTGAAAACTTGAATGGAACGTGGGGCCCCTGGATACAATGATTTCCAAAATTAGCACCTGGTGAGATAATTGCAGATGGCGCTGAATAAACAAAACTTTTGAGATACATCACGTTTTTATTGTGACCTGTCTCGTCCTACTTTGAGATAGCAGAACAACTCATGATAGATGTTGAAATGCTATATATGAATGGGTGAATTTTACATTAGAAATCAAAATTCACAGATAATTTAGTTATTTCACTTCGGTCAAAGTTTTCGAACTCTTGAATACATCGGAGTAACCTAGAGGTCTCTTTCCTCTTGAAAAACGGGCCTGTCAGATCTTAGCTAGAAGCAAATACGACTCTGAATCAGTTTAGCATTAAATGTCAAGTATTTTTTTGAAATATTTATCAATTAAAAATTGGGATACAAAGTCCAGCTTAAAGAACTAGGATTGTAGCTTCGATTGCTGACGAAGAATTGGGCTAAAAAAAACGTCAAATTTGGGGGTTTTACGTGCCAAACCAACGACGGGCATCTGGCACGCCCCAGCGGAGGACTGAGGATTAATTTGGACCACCTGGGGATCTTTTGACGTGCAACCGAAAGCTCGGTTACACGGCGCCTCCTCCGCAATAAGCCCCCGTCAGATTGCGGGCGCCTTGGCCGGGATTCGAACCCGCCACATGGGGATCCGTAGGCCAGCGCTCTCGCCTCGGAGGCCACCGAGGCGGATTGACGAAGAAGATTGGGCTCAGAATTGGAAAACTTTCTTCGATGTTCTATTATTCGTCGTCTTCATTCTCCATCACTTGCCTAATTGTTCTGCTCATTATCAATTCCTGAATAAGCAATTCGATTACTATCGAGCCTTTTCAGAAGTACGCGCCATCTAGTGCCTGCTGCACAATTAGTCTGAGTCCACCATTACGCGAGCACGTCCTCTTAGCATTTATTATACAGAGGGAGGCGTGACCGCTCGGCGTGAACTCGGCACAGCTTTTCAGGAACACGAGTATTGCGTTATGGTGCGGCGAGGCATCGTATTTAGTCGCACGCTTTGTGCCCAAAAAATATCGACCGCCAATGCTGCTTGACAGGGGTTATGAATATGGCCTACGGCTCGTGTAAATATGTCGGCATTTTTCGCTGAACTCACTCACTTGCAGCTGACACAAAATATAAAGTTAAAAACTCACTCGCGTTCACTATTGCGGCAACACAGATCTTCAAGTCATCACTCAGGAACTCATAAACTCACCGAAGTCGTGAACTCACCCGGCTGGCGAACTGACGCCCCTCATCAAACTCATGAACTCACTCACTAACCGACCGCATTGACTCCTTGGCCTCCGAGATCCAAAAGTGCGAGCGAGAAGGCTTCTCCGGCCGTCCCATTCGACTTGCTCCCCAGCAGTACGAGCGTAATTGCGCTGAATCCGTCGCTCGCCGCGAGGTGGCGGTGCCTTCCCAGTCATAACAGAGTGGCGAGCCGTCAGCGTCTCTGGTAGAGATCTCCACTGGTAAAGGCCGGGCTCAGGCTCCAAGGCTACATTCAACAAGGGTCCACGACGTACATGGCTCTTGAATTCAAGTGTACATTGCGGGTCAAAGCAGGCTAAGCAGACATTACAACTTTTTTAGCAACATGCTCTCTGGATGGTAGCGTGTTTGGGGGTGGGGGGGGGGGGGAGGGTCTGGGAGAGGAATTACAGTGGAGGAGAAACAGATGCTGAAGCATGTGTGTGAGCGTGTATGTTTTTGTACGGTTCCGTGTGTGTGCATCAAAAGCTCTTCCAGAGGACAAGCGGCGCTGCGTTCCTTATCGTCCCCGGCGGCGCCGCCATCTTAACATCGCTTCTCCCCATCAACACGCACATATACGCGCCTACACGACGCACACCCTCGCCGGCATAAACAATCTGCAAGGTCAATTGAAATCTGTACGTACCAGTGCGTGCATCCCCAATACGGGTGAAGAGGTTTTCCTGGGGGTGCTTCTCCTGAATAGTTTCTCACACTCCATTAAAAAAGACGGCGATATTGTTTATTTTAGTTTTTCGGTTGTACGCAGCGAGAGTGGGCAGTTAGAACTTTTTCTATCTTTTGTCCATAATTGTCGCGACGTTTCTCTTCCTTTTCAACTGTGACACATTATTCTGTTTACATCAGCTTGTCATTTTTGTTTTTGTGTCCTTTCCGAGTGGGTTCGATCGGAGAAAGGAACGGTCGGGGTGATTTCTATTAGCACGCTGTCTTGGCCCTGAGATTAAACCGACTAATATTAACAGCAAAAAAAAAATGCTTACACCATTGACTATCAGTACTGTAGTCAAATTATGTGTAGCATTGGCAAGCGAGCTGCCATGCCACGCACATGGTTAGCTATTTCTACCGAGCAAAAATAAAACGGCAGCTTACCCGAGAAAATTATCGGCTGGCCGGGCTGACTGCCGGAAATGGATAGCGGGCCGTGGGCAAGTCCGGGCCAAATTGACAACGGGCCGCGCTGGGCCGGGCTTCTATTTCGGCCCGTGCAAACCTTTAGTCGCAGGCATCGCGGGTGGGTGGTGTCAGTCGCGTTGCTGTGCTTCATCTCGCGTTCACCCGGGCTCCACGGACAGTTTTGTTTTCGGCAACTTATGGACATGGATTGAAAGCAAGGTATGTAATGAAACTCTGAACACACACGCTAGCCTTCTTTGCGGCTTCTTTGCGGACGCAGTGCAGTCGTGATACGCGGGTGAAAGAGATATTCCGATGTGGGTAGTGAAAATGAAGAAAACATTGGGAAAAAAAAGGTTGTTTCGTTGGGGCTGCCGAACCGCTTTTCTTTTATCCTCCGAAACAGCTTTCCATAGAGCTAATTTGACGCGTTGTGCGTTGTTACAAGGATAACCGCTGTGGTCTTTCCGTGCTTTCACTTGACATCGTGCCCGGAAAGTCACGTTACTTCATTATGTATTGTGACGTCGCAATATCACGTGACATCATGGTGTCACATGACGTTATGATATCACGTGACTACGTGAATAGTCGCGTAACATCATCTATCTAGGTACTTATGTAGAAGCAAACACTGCAGTATATGACCCGCAAAATTTGTGGAACAAACATCAAAAATAATAAAAGAACAATACGGACTGGATTATGTACTATCAAACCTCGTTCTCAAAAACCTACGTCAAACAACGTGTGGAGATAAAAAAAGTACACCATGATTATTTTTATTTAGGGAAATACGAATATTTTATATGTGAAGCTAATCTTTTTAGAGTTATATGCACGCTACAAACTGCAGTCAAAAATAACAAAACGCGCGCTTGTAGCACTAGCCGTCCCCATGTTCAGATGAATATCTAAAATAAATAAGGATCACAACTTGTCTATCTACTTCCACAGAGCAGCTATTCATCATTCTACAACAAGACACAAGAATCTGTAAGTAGAAGCTGCAATAACTTTACGTAACATTACTTTTCTTTGGAGTCTTCTCCCTTGCGCCATACTGAAACCACTGAAACGGCGAATTCAATGCCTGGGTTGAGAGCGCCTTTACGGGGAGATACGCCGCCCCTTCCTTTTTTCCCCGTTGACGCCCTTTCCGCACGAATGGGACGACCGTAGACGCGTTCGCGCGCTTCGGGAAATCTCGGAGGTAGTTTATGCCCTCACCGTAGTCCAGGCGCTGGCGCGCAGGGTGCGCTGCTTTTACACAACACCGCCACAGTCGCTGCCACTGATCTCTATGACAGCTGCTGGATCACACATCCCCGCTCCGCGAGTGCGGCCACCGGACGGCCTTCTTGCATGCGGTGAACGCGCGTTTTTGCTAGCGTTGCAGAGGCTGGCGGCAGCGTGCTGAAAACACGTTTTCTACTCACTCGACGTCATTCGCCGAAGACGTTCTTAAAACACTGTGTAAGCCATGAGACTTGTCGTTAAAAACACAAGGAAATTTTTGCGAAAGCGCAGTGCGGCGGGAAAAAGCCACAACTTGTCGAAAGCCAGTTTCGCCGGTATCGTGGCGTGATCAAAGCTTTCTTGGGACGCCGAAGCGCTGCGTCTCTGTGCCTTCGCACGCCTGTAAACCTATCAATAATCGACACCATTAGGATATGTTTTGGGAGTTCAATGTGTGTGAAGCCGTATGTAAAGGCACAAGTCGCCGAAAGCAAGTTTTACCGTTCTCGCGGCGTGATCAAAGCTTCCTTGGCATGCCGAAGAGGCTCCGTCGTTTGTGCCTTCGCACACTTAGATACCGCTCAAGAATCGGCGCCGCAGCAAAGTGTTTAAGCAGTGTCGCGCGTAGATGCCTTCTCATCATATATCGGCCACAAAGTTCTGGATTGTCCGGCTGTTCATGCGAGTTGCTATCGATAATGGGGGGGGGGGATCTGCACGGTTACTCCTATGCACTCTTAGCCATAGCTATGTTCCAAACCTTCTTTAAGGGATCCCATGGGAGCACGAATAGAGCAACGCTGTAAAGCGAGGAGGGTTTTCGATAACAGAAGCTCGATGAGTATGAACATCTCTGAACCACAGCCAATATGGTCGTGTGCAATGTGTTGACCAATCACAATTAGTCAGGATAAAAAGGAAAAGGAAGTCTTCCTTTTTAAGATGCCCCCCCCCCCAAAAAAAAAAGATGTAAAGAAAATTGGATGCTTTATTTTCGTTCATTTGACGATTTTCAATTGCTACAAACACAGGATCATTCCGAGCATGACTCGGGTCGATGGCCATCCAAAACTTACGACGTTCAGTATGAGGTTGTTGTGATCATTTAGGATTATAAATATCGTTTTTAGATATTTTTACTGCGATATTAGTTTGTCTCGAGAATACGATATAATAGAACGAGACATTCTTGTCAGCACTCTTTTTTGGCTTTTGTAAATATAAGTATTTTCATTCAGTAGGTGTTTTAATTTTGTCCAAAACCAAGATGAAAGGTCATTTTATTTTTGTTTGATTGTAGGAAAGCAGGCCAAATTACGACGCTGCCGTCTGTTTTTTTTCAATCCAGGTATTGTTTACCGAATGATGCATGCAATTTATGGTGCATTGATCAAAGAACATGGCTATATCCGCATTTAAGCCGTCAACGTAAGTGCGAGTGTAACCATGAATGAGCTTGTAGATTTTCAGCCGCTTTAAGGTAAAACAATTGATTGAAACTAATTGAAAATATCAAACTCTCATCGTCAGCCGGCGTTGACGGAATTAACTCAAAACATAAACAAAATACCAAACGTATATCTGCTGTGTACATGACCTGGTTTTCACAATCACTTTCTACTGGCATCTTACCGGACAACTGGAAGGTGGGAAGGGTCGTTCCAGTCTACAAATTGGGTAACAAGGACTCCCCACTAAATTACCGTCCCATCTTTTTAACAAGCGTCCCTTTCAAAGCCATGGAACACGTCATCTAGACTCAAATAAATAATTTCCTAGACTCTATCAACTTTTTCCACCCCTCCCTGCACGGGTCTCGTAAGGGCTTCTCTTCCGAAACTCAACTTGCATTCTTCGTTCATTACTTGCATTCTAATCTTGCCCATAACCTTCAAACTGAGACGGTATTTTTAGATTTTGCCAAAGCACTCGACAAAGTACCGCACCAGCGCCTCCTACTAAAACTTCCCAATTAAATCTAAACACTCCTATTGTTCAATGGGTCAAAGCATTTCTGTCTAATCGCTCTCAGTTTGTCTTTGTTAACAAGCACTCATCTAACCATCTCCCAGTAACATCAGGCGTCCCACAAGGATCTGTCCTCGGCCCCCTCCTGTTCTTAATATACATGAATGACTTACTATCGCATCTGTCATGCCACATTCGTGTGTTTGCGGATGACTGCATTATTTATCGTACAATCACTAAAAACTCTGATCATACATGCCTGCAGAATGACCTTAACCAAGTGCAAGAATGGTGCGACTGTTAACAAATGACCCTTAATTCCAACAAATGTAAACTTGTATCATTCCATCGATGCCGTAACCCCTTTCTTTTTTCCTATACTATTGCTAGCGTCACCGTCGAATCTGTACAATCATTCAAATACCTATGTGTAAAACCGTCGAACGATCTATCTTGGAGCGCGCATACTAGCAACGTCATATCAGCAGCAAACAAAGTCTTTGGATTTCTTAAACGTAATCTACGCCATGCCCGAAGCACGTACGTTTACTTGCGTACAAATCACTTGTTAGATCAAAACTAGAATACGCATCGGCTATCTGGAACCCTCACCAAGCCTATATTAGTAATGAACTTGACTCTGTTCAAAATCGACCCACAAGGTTCATTGATTCTGCCTACTCATACGATATCAGCGTTTCATTTTTAAAAGCATAATCAAGCACTGCTTGATTGGCTTTATGTAATCGTAGCGCCGGCTGCGGAGAGAGTATGGCCGTGCTCCAAAATCTTACTCCGGGGTAAGGGATTTGTACCTTGGCGTTCCAAAACCTACCCGCGATTAGCGTTTTCAGTCTGGGTTGTCACGTGACACAACCCGTCGGAGTAACTCGGATCCGTTTGGGTAAGATTAGGAACACAGCCTATGTATACAGCATGAACACTAATGCTTCGATCCCATCTTTGATTGTGCGCAAAACTCGGTTTCTCGACGTATCGTGCTGGAATTTACAGCAGCGGAGGTGCGGCTAGATGGAGCACGTATTAAGGTAAAATATCAATATATGACCAACTTGTTCAAAAAATAGATGATCCTTTTTTGGGCTCTATATGCTGTGACATACGCAGACGACGTCATGATGGGGCTTGCCTAGTGAAATCTGCGACCGAAAGATGTCGGAAGCGTTGACTCGACAGAAAACACGCGCGCCGGCATAGTGTGAGAAGTATACGAAGATCGCCTGCTAAGTGCAGCGCCGGCACGCTCGACGCTGCCGACATCTGTCGGCAGGAAATCTAACCAGTTGAGCCTGGTCATGGTGTCGTCGGCGAATGTTGCGTCACATAGCCAACAACACTTTTTAGATCGCAGCTCTTCGGCGCCCGTTTCCGGCGTAACGCGCGGTGCATTATGGGAAATGTCCCATAACGCACCGCGCGGTGCCCTCGTGACGTCACTCGTGACGTCACTTGTGACGTCATGAGGGTCCCGCGCGGTGCGTTATGGGACATTTCCCATAATGCAGCGCGCGGGGAGAGAGAGAGGAGGAGGAAGGGAGGGTGAGGACGAGGGGAGAGGAGGATGATGAGGAAGAAAAAGGGAGGAGGGAGGGGGACGAGGAGGGGACAGGAAAGAGGGGAGGAGGAGGGACGAGGACGAGGAGACGAGGAGGAGGAAGGGAGGCGGACAGGCTAGGGGAGCAGCTTGAGGGATGAGGGGAGGAGGAGGTGAAGGAGGAGGACGGGAGAAGGACAAGGTGGAGGAGTATCAGGGAGGATGGGGAGTTGAAGATGAGGGAGGAGGAATATCCCCTCCCTCAGTACCAATCCCTCCTCCTCCTCAAGAGCTGCGCTCTAATTCGGCGTTACAGAATGATGTAAACACCTTTCATTTTTTTCAGTTCTTTTGGAACAAGGTAAGGTCATCCGTTGATAGTTTAACTCTACGTGCACCACCCAGCCGCACCGCTGTTGCGAAATCCCTGTGCGATATATTGAGAAACCAATTTTTGCGAACAGTCCAAAGTGCGTTCGAAGCGTTAGTATACATGCTGTTCAAGAGAGCATATAATCGCTTGAAGCCTGGTGTTAAAAACCTACTGCACCTAAAAAGATATCTTTACGAAAACGTATGGCGATTTGAGAACGTTCTGTACATTGAGGACCCGCTTTCATAAGGAAACGGACGGTTGGGGGTTAATCTTAGCAAATTTCTTAAACACACTTGCAACCAGTTGTAAGGTGCGTTCTAGTCATTTCCATCTTAAAAAATGCGGCGCGTTGGTTATTGTTTTTGGAGCGCAGTTCTTAGGCGCCCGTTTCCTGCTTGAGCGGCGTCGGCGTCGCCGCCGTCGGCGAAGCCGTAACGCTTCGGCGTAGCCTTTTTCGTGACGCGTCGGCGTCGCCATCGGCGTAACCGTAACGCTTCGGCATAACTCTTTTCGTGACGCGTCGGCGTCTTTGCGGCGTAACTGTAACGAGTCGGCCTAACGTTTTTCTTTTTGACGCGTCGGCGTCGCCGTCGCTGTAACGTAGCCGTAACACGTCGGCGTAACGCTTTTTCTTGACGCGTCGGCGTCACCGTCGCCGCCGGCGTAACCATAACGCGTCGTCGTAACGCTTTTTCGTGACGCACCAGTGTCGCCGTCGCCGTCGGCTTAACCGTAACGCGTCGGCGTGGCCGTCACCGTGGACGTAGTCGGAACGCGTCGGCGTAACGCTTTTTCTGATGCGTAGGCGTCAACATAACTGAAACGCGTCTGCGTTACGTTTTTCTGTGACGTGTCGGTGTAGCCGCAACGCGTCGGCGTGACGCGTCGCAACCGGCGTAACCACGCGGTGCATTATGGGAAACGTGCCATAATGCCCCGCGGTGACGCGCACGTTGCATTATGAGATGTTTCCAATAATGCACCGCGCGGGAGGGAGGAGGGAGGGGGAGGAGGATGGAGCAGGAGGTGGAGGAGAGAGGAGGAGGAGAAAGAGGGAGGAGGAAGAGGGAGGTGGTGAGGGAGGAGGCGAGGAGCAGGGAGAAGTAGATGAGAGGGAGGAGAGGCATGCCGTCCCTTCCGTACCCTCCCTCCTCCTCCTCAGGAGTTGCGCTCTAATTCCGCATTACAGGGAGTTGTAGACCATAGAGCTATTATGATGTACGCTAGAGGTTCAACTGGCGCTAGTGTCTGTGCGACTTTCGTGACGCTCGTGTGCATTCCTATGGGAAAACGCGCGTGCATTTTGTCTCTTCGCCGGAAAATAACACAGAACGCTTTGGTTATCTGGGTCGTACCGAATAGTATGTACCTTGATTAACATTGTAAAAGTGTAATTTATTTAGTTAGCGCATTTTTCTTCAACAGTGAACGATGTTTAACTTCGCTACATTTCAGTCCCAAGCATATGTTCCGCATCAGGTGTGTACAAACAAGCGACTATTCCAAGCAAAATTACAATCGAAAGGATTATACAGTGTGTTCAAGGCTCGCCAGCATTCGGGTGACGCTTATATATTGATAATATGCCAGTCCTGTCACTGTATGAAAATGACCCCGTCGTGCATGAGCGGATGAAAACACTCAAATAAAGAATAAAGTACGTGGGCTATGAAAGGTGCCTCTTTGTATTGTATTCTCTGCCGGGCAGCTTTTATAGGGCACTTGTTCTCAAAGATTTCGAGCGTGCGGGTGATGTTTTCAACGCAGAACAAGCATCTTCGCACATCTTGACGAGCAGAAAGAATAAAGCGGTACTAACATATTTGAAATCGAAATATATTACATGGCCTTCAATTTATTTTGATATTACACACATGGGCACTGATCCAGTGTTACTGGATAGTTCATGCCGTCTCCCTTAATTTCCAGATGTCATTCGTTCGTTTCGCACGTAAATCCCTCATGCAGAAAAGCGCCGACGTCGTGTTCGCGCTAACAGTGTCCGACAGTGCGCAAAAATACACGTACGAAGCCGTTTAAGCACCGTTTTTAATGCGATGAATTTGAAAGAAGAACGCCGTAACTGACTAATAATTTCATCAGCCTGACTGAGAAATGTTACAAGCTACCTAGTATGTACGAATTATTCGGGATATTTGCTCTTATTGTCGAGCGCAGGGAGAAAATGCACTCACACTTTCCCATAGAAATACATTACCGGAAGTTATTTTTCGACTGGTTGCTGTCTGCTTTAATTTGCGTCAGCACACTAGCGCCACTCGAATCTCTAGCGTACATTATAATAACAATATGCTGTAAACATCGTTTATTTTATGCTCTATGCTTTTTATTCGCTCATCGGCATTCTCATTATCTAGTAGGATACCGTAACCTCATTGGTTGAGAAGTGAGAGTAAAATTCTCTAGGGATTCGTCTTGCCCCACGTATTTAAACCCTGACTGTCGTCGCCTTACAGGGACGGCGTAAATATCACAATTTGAAAGTGCCGGTTTCAAAAGCTACGCACCGCGGGAGGTGTCGACATTTGTCATGTTTTGGGAAACTAAGCTCGATATAGTCGCAGTCAGTTTCGCTTTATTGAGGCTATTTCTTTGAAATTTAATGCTCCGCGCATGTAAAACGCACGAGATGGACGCTTCGCATGTCGGCTTCCTTAGTGGTCATGGCAAATTGAGCGCCGGATCTTCCGATTCAGATTTTGACGCTTCTCAAAATCGAATTCAGGAAATGGCAGCTTACTATCTGAAGAGGAATCTCTAAAAAGTACCTCCGGCTCATAATCTGAAACTACTGGAACGTCGCGGTAGCAGACGCACGATAATGAAAACGAATCGAAGGAAGGTTAAAATTTTTATTTTGAATGTTTCCTTTCGATATTCCTAAACCTGAACAGCTTGCAAGCAATGTAACGCTCCCACTAGATAATAATAAAAAAATTGCATTGATACTTTTCAGTACCAATCCCTTTGAGACAAAACCCGACCACTAGAAAATTTATTCTGGAAGAAAAATACTCGATCGTCAAAGTTGAGCTGTCAGGTATATATATTCGATGCTCTCATTAGCGGTGTTTCCAGGAAGGCCGGAATTTTCGTTAAACCTGTCAGTCAGTTGAGCAAAGTTTAGCTATGGTTAACTGCATGCTATCTGCAAATACTACAGATTAAGAAGATGAGTTAGTGTGTCGCGATTGTTTAAGTATACCCCTATATTTGTGTGCATCAAACATGGTATTTGCAATTTAAATACGGTGTATTTCCAGACAATAAACCGATCATCAGGAGCATATTGCTCCTGGGTTACATTGTCAATATTAATGTGTTTGATCAGCCATCGATTTTGAGAAAACCGGTCAACTGCTTGAAGGGTAGTCGTCATGGTTTCGTTCATCTAAACCTCGCAGATAATTCGCAACTTAGAGAAGAGCGTCAGATACCATAGTGAAGATCTGCGTTGCTCTTTTTAGAAAATGCGACAACACAAAAAATATTTCCTTGAGGAGTCAAAGGTTTTCTGAAACTGTATGAACTTTTAACTTGTTTTTGAACCTTACTACTCTTTGTCAGAAGACCTGACTTCCAAAGGTGCTTCTGCTAATCGTCATCGGCGTCCAGGTTACCTCCCAACATTTTATTCAAGGATGCGAATGGCGTGGGAAGTGAAAGCGTTATTTTGAATACTCTAATGGGCGGGAGGGGGTGATCTCCATTTAAACGGTGCCGGGATCGATCGATAAAATTAATTTTAATTTTTTATCCAGCATACATTAACTAGGCATCTCAAAAATCTGGAACTCAGTAAGATTGTGACGCAAGCGGTAGTGAAAGATTGCGAAGGTTAAAGCACAAAATGTTACGTAAATGACGGTATGAAAGAACGAAAAATTTCAGTTATTAGCCTACGTCCACCTAAGCCTAATATTCATCAAACCGGAATTTCAAATTGTAGGTGCTTGAAGCATTTATTTCTGTAAAAAACTTATCAGTAAGGAAAGCAGTAGTGTTTCCTTCCTTACTGACACTTACTTTACTAATATAAATGCTTCAGGCGTCCACAACCTAAAATTGAGGCTGAATGAATACTAGGCTTAGCTGGACGTCGGGTCGCACAAAAGTTCCTGTTTTGTTATGTTTCAATTTAGGTAACATTATGTGCTCGAAATTTGCATTTTATCAATACCACTAGTGCTCAAATGTGGAGTTTCAGGTGTGTGCAATATGTGGAAGGTGCGACCGACACGGATTTAGTACGCCTTGCTAAATTCGATCTCAAAACATACATACCTGAAATTGGGCACGCGTACGTGGTTTCGCCAGAAGTTTGATGATCTATTCTTACAGCTCAATTTTGAGGTAGTGAAATATGAAAAATAAATACACAATGGAGATCGTGTATATTCTATGTCATATAGCAGCCTCATTGCCGTCTGCAAACTGGTTAATGAGCTGGTTCCTGGGTGGCTTGCTTAAATCAATAACGCTAGAAAGCAGTAGCAGAGGCTGGCGACGGGTAAGATAATTGCGATAATTATGACTTTTAAGGAAATATATAAAGAATGACCACCTGGGAGCAAGCTGAGAAACAAGTGTGCAGACGATGAATATCCGGTAGGGGTTATAGGAAATCGCTCAGCCGCCGCTTTTTAATTTTTTTAATATTTTAAGAGTTTGATTTCAGCTCTGAAAAAGAAAAATACGGATATATATTTTCTTGCAAAATTACGTTCGCGTGCCCAATGTCCGGTATGTACCTTTTGTATTCAAATTACGCAAGGCGTGCCATATGTGTTAGTCCTTACGGCCGGAATGTGCAGTTGGGGTGAAGCGGAAAATCGTGCTGTAATTGTTTAGACTGTGCCCGGTAGAGCGTATTAAAGCAGAAACCTTAAAACCAGTGGCGTCACAAGGGGGGGGGGGGGGGGGGTCGGACCGCCCGGGTGCAGCGCTCAGGGGGGTGTCGCGGCGGGCCACGAGAGCGGGGGGGGTTGTCGCGGCGAGCTACCGCCCCGGGTGCCGCTGACCCTCGTGACGCCACTGCTTAAAACACACAAATTCGCATCTAAAATAGCCAACGCTGCTAAAGTTGGCCTACATTTAGTTTTATTTTGGGCTTGGTATGTTGTGATGTAGTCAGTTGGTAGCCGAAAAAACACACAAGAAGTGGCTTTTTTAGACAAGTTCCTGGCGTTGTGATGTTTTTTCTCGAGTTTCTCGACGAAGGACGTAAATTAATTTGGTCTGGAGAGATAATACGATGCTGGGGGATTCGCGAGGCCTCGTCTATCTTGAGATCTCAATGATTACAAATGTAATACGCTTTTTAGCATTCGTCTGAACTACATTACTCAAAATGACGTCACAGGAGTTGCATGTGGTGAAAGAACAGCCCACCTACTTTTTTAATGCATGTTCTTCAGGTTCAAACACATTTCGGCAATACCAGAAAATACACTTAACAAACGTTAGATTTTTGACTGAAAAAATCACACTCCAAAATAATTTTGCTACCGACATGAACAACACGAAACCATAATTAATATTTTGACTGCTTGGACGTTTTGGTTGCTGACGTATTGAACAAGTGGCTAGCGTCCTCAGATGGCATTTTATTCAAATATGTACCGAAGGCACGGAAAAATAAAGTTTACTCCAGGTTAAAATAGCAGAAACATCAGAAAAATATTTATAAAAATATTGTCAGTCCTTAATTTGTCTGAATTAGTGATATTGACATATTTTGTCTTCTTTTTACTAGGCTCGTTTTGCTAGTTTAATTATAGTTGCAAAACTTCGTGGTCTTACGTCTAATTCCGCGTATAGCAAAATGCCGGGAAGGTTTTTAAAACACTCTGTGGTTGAGACCTTGCCACTACAAATACCATCCGTTGCGCGAAGCTACGGTGACTTACTTTGAGATAGGCGTAAATTGTTTAAATTTGAGAGGACAAAATATGTCAGGCATATCAAGGCAATAAACGCGTTGATTTTTACTGAAAGATATGGAGTGCAGTTCTTGGTGGGAGGGTGGCCCCAAAGATAGGTAAATGAACACTTAATAAATATAGCGAGGAACACGTTTCAGTATTTACGAATGTTGTACTTCAGACCACCGCACAGTTCCAATAAAATGGACCACCACGACACGTTAGTTTATGGCCTACGTTGCACGAACGGTTCAGATGGGTTTTTGTTTATAGCCTGGTTGTGATATAAAACTGCAAACTGCCAAGAGCGTAGTAACATTAAAGATCCGTGACGCGTTCAACGGTTTTCATCGCTAATTAAGTTTTTTTTTACTTCAAGTGTTTAAAATACAGGCACATATGTCGAACACTTTATAAGGAAGCAGAAGCATTCAATTTCAACCACATGTTCTCAAGAACTTGAGAATATATTCTCCAACAGGTATTGCTGTCTATATTCGCATGATGGACCATCCTACGCTGCATAACCATGCGCCCAACATGTGTAGTAACATAACGCGGGTCTTTGATTCCACCTCATCATCTTTTGTTTTTCCTATTGCCAAAAGCCTACTTCTATGATAGATTAGAGAAACTGTTTTCTTTAGCGCACGCCACAGGACATCTCAGCAAGATATAAATAATCAAGCACACACATCAACAGCACTTAGAAATACGTGTTCATCGGTCTCTAATTTATTTCACGTACAACGCGCCTCACAAACGTAGCCTTTTACTCTATTCATGTGGTAACTAATATCCGATCCACACAAGGTACGTCCGCAGCTCACGCTACCATGTGCTGCTTGTAAGAAAATACCCATTCTAAGGCATGCTTAAACGAACATTATTTTAACGCGTTCGAGGTTAGTCCTCCCTATGTCTTTACAGTAGACGCAGTCGCACGTGTCGACATACATTACGCCATGCTGGAACAGAGTAGTTGTTCGCTAGGCTCGCTCTACGTAAAATGTACAGCTTGTTTGTCCCGCTTGTGCAAGAGCGCGCCGGGAAAATCAGAGATGCCGTGTTTCACAGTTGCCGAAAGATTTTCTTCTACACGTGGAAACTTGAAATATATTTAAAAAAAAAGCTGTAATTGCGTTTTCAACCGCTCGCTTTCGCAAACCAGACTTTTATAATCTGATCAACGCAGTTGCAGTTTACGTTTCGTGACAACGTGTAAAAAAAAAGATTTGAAAATTGCGTATTTGCGAAGAACTGTCCATGACCACTTCGTTCATTTTATAGCAGTTACCGATGTCTACCTATAAGAGCCTTCCCTCCACCCCAGATACAGCCCGCATTAGTCATGAGCATCTACTCTCCCGTATCCCTGCGGACAATTCGAGCTGAAAGACCTATCTGGCCTTTTTGTTTCGTCTGCGGTTGCCAAAAGCTCTAGTATCTCTCAATCTGTCGTCTACTCCGAAGTATGAGACCTTTATTTCGCATTTCGTTCCTAGTTCGGATCACAGCTCTTTAAAACTAGCACGTACACCAAGAAACCTTGAAGGACTGCTTCATCCTATATTGTCTACGATAGTACGTTGTCACTTCTAGAACGTTACCTATAATAAGAATGCCGACATTGGGTAGAACGTGAGCCGGATTACAGTATCGACATGAAATTAATTTAAAAAAATATATATTGCGCGACAATTGCTCAGTACTTTACAAATTAGCGGCTATCTGAATGAAAAAAAAAAACAACAGGGAAAGGGGTGCCGGAAAACTTGTTTATATTAGAAGTACAAAATAACCTATTTCTCTACCACTTCATAACGATTGAAGCACTTTTAGGCTGAAAGTAAAAACGTCACCTTATGCTGGTTGTTTCACGAAACAATAACCAAAGATTTCCTTCATGTACTGCGTTTCGTACAGAAATATAGTGTCGTTTTTTATCATTGCCGACAGTCCACTTTAGTGAGGTGCAGTCTACTCTAGTATTAAAGGCTCACTCGGGGCGCGTGGCTGAGATCACGGAGAGCCGGGGGTAGGGGGGAGGGCGCTACATCAGATTTGGGCAAATCCGAGCAGCTCCGAATGGAAGGCGCTTCGTCAGGGCGCACCTATTCAGTTCGGTTGGGTTATTAAGCTTCGCTCCCCTCAACAATGGTTCGCCGTACCGGCTCCAGCTTCCATTTCGACCACGCACTCCGACGGGGTCTTCCCTTTTCGGTAGCTTTTGGGCT
This sequence comes from Ixodes ricinus, assembly GCA_037355805.1. NCBI lineage: Eukaryota > Metazoa > Arthropoda > Arachnida > Ixodida > Ixodidae > Ixodes > Ixodes ricinus. The sequence goes on from JAZHYW010058476.1 coordinate 20,562, forward strand.
ACAGGCGGGAGGCTGGACGGGCGAACACTCTGGAAATAGAGACTCTTAGGGAACCTTTTTCGCACATCCAATACGGTACGATGGGCCCTCCGGTACGAACTGCGCACATGCGAGTCTTCTGTGGTAGCGCATGCGCAGTGCGTACCTGACAGCCTATCGTACCGTATGAGATGTGCAAAGACGGTTCCCTAAAACCCTCCAATAAGAAACGGATAAAGTGTGCGGGCGCTTCGAAGTTATGCTCCGTTTCCCATCCAATCCGGCCGCAGCGAAATCCATGATCCGATAAAGCCAAATCAAACTGTGCCGAAAAATCTATCGTCATTCTGCTGGTCGTTCTTGTGCGTTTGCTACCAGCGGCCAACGCAATCACGCACTGTAAATGCTGCACAAACCTGTTCTTTTCTTTCTTGGGGGGGGGGGGGGGGGCGATTCGTTTAGTACGTGATAGCAAACGCAGAAGAGACGACAAGCGCCGTGACGACGCACTTTTGGGACTGCTTGAATATTCATAACTTTGACTGCGGTTGGACTCAGTGTGAAACAAAGGTATGGATGTTGTGTCTGGACCCTCATGAAGGAACCTCGCTTTCGGAAACCATTCTATGCTTTGCTAACACTTTGTGCGGCTATCAAGCCAAAGGTACACGAGAGCACTCTTGACTTTTAATAAATGGCACGGACAGGTTGTTCTCGAGTTGTTAAATTGACAATTTAATGGTTCGAAGAGTCCACACTAGCCCGAGGGGCATTCGGCTGTATTCCATTTTAAATGCAGGCGGGAAAGTAAAGTAATTTTGTTGTGTGTTTGTTTTGAAAGCGGAAAGTCAGCCCTGTTGCCTTCGCTGCACATGATAATTTTAGCTATTACAGTACCACCACTACCCTGTTTTTTTTATGTGCACGACACAGCAGTAACACATGACCGCGGGGCGGTCGTGTGTCATCCAGATCAAAACGTGCAGAGGTGTAAATCCAGCCCAGGGCCAATGGCTTCCAAAACGCAAGCTTTAGCGCCACGTCACTCGGTATTTGACCGAAGCACCAAGCGTGCATACCACGAGTCTAGAGACGTACACAAGTAAAAGATTCGCCCACACCCTCACTCCCCCCCCCCACTCTTTCCATTTCAGCGTATCGAGCGAAAGGATGGAGGCTAGGTGCAACCTCTCGCCTCCTCTCCATCGTTCGCGTCCGCTACAGCGGAAAGGGGGGGGGCGCTTAGTGGACCGAGAATCTACAAAGTGCTTAGGTTGTACCTGACTATGGTTGCTCTCGCTGCATCTTCTGGTATCTTGAAACACTGTGTTAACCTGCAGCTGAACAAATGCAGGGAATTGCTCTTTTATGACGTCACATAGCTTGGTGGGCTTGGCACAAAAAATAAGGGAGTCAGGCTGTTCTTAACGTGAAATCTTCGAAAAACTACGAAAATATATTTACCATCCATGACGGTTTTGAATGCTCCGGTATATACACTATATCATTTTAGAATATTCAGAATGTTTAGGCCGTGGTCAGGAATAAATGGCAGAACTGACCTGACAGTAATGCGCCAGTGGCACACCTAATCACTCGTTCTCTTAGGCTGTTTTTCTTGTGGCGACCAATCGCTACCGGCCTAGTGAATCCTGTGCACTAAGACAAGTCGCAAAGGACTTAGAAAAGACGAGGGGTGGGAAAATCCGCCATATGACATCACAAACATTTAAAAAAATTTGCCGCGCTTTCTGTGTGTGCAGCATAGGATTCTGCGGTGAAATCGTGCTTGTTTTTGGAACGCCTTGTTTATGTTTCAACGCAAATGTACGATATTTAAAGTCAAAGTTAATAGGTCCTCAATTGTAATAAATACCTTAACCCTAACAGATCTAAAGGACTTGTTATCTCAAATCTTGATTTTGTTGTCTGCTTGGCTCGAATAGAAGCTAGAATGAAAACCTCGAAATGAAATTGCCTTTGTTTATCTAAATAATAGATCTTGTATAACTAAGAGAGATGATAGTTTTTTTATTAATCATGAATAGTGTACCTGCGATCATCTTTTTGCCGCGCTTTCTGTGTTGTGCAGCATAGATTCTGCGGTGAAACTGTGCTGTTTTTGGAACGCCTTGTTTATGTTTCAACGCAAATGCTACAATATTTAAAGTCAAAGTTAATAGGTCCTCAATTGTAATAAATACCTTAACCTAACAGATCTAAAGGACTTGTTATCTCAAATCTTGATTTTGTTGTCTGCTTGGCTCGAATAGAAGCTAGAATGAAAACCTCGAAATGAAATTGCATTTTTTTATCTAAATAATAGATCTTGTATAACTAAGAGAGATGATAGTTTTTTTATTAATCATGAATGAGTGTACTTACGATCATCTTTTGCCGCGCTTTCTGTGTGTGTGCATATAAGATTCTGCGGTGAAATTGATGCTTGTTTTTGAACGCCTTGTTTTATGTTTCAACATGCAAATGTACAATATTTGAAGTCAAAGTTAATAGGTCCTCAATTGTAATAAATACCTTAACCCTAACAGATCTAAAGGACTTGTTATCTCAAATCTTGATTTTGTTGTCTGCTTGGCTCGAATAGAAGCTAGAATGAAAACCTCCGAAATGAAATTGCATTTTTTATCTAAATAATAGATCTTGTATAACTAAGAGAGATGATAGCTTTTTTAGTAATCATGAATAGTGTACTTGCGATCATCTTTTTTGCCGCGCTCTGTGTGTGCAGCATAGGATTCTGCGGTGAAATTGCGCTTGTTTTTGGAACGCCTTGTTTATGTTTCAACGCAAATGTACAATATTCTAAAGTCAAAGTTAATAGGTCCTCAATTGTAATAAATACTTAACCCTAAGAGATCTAAAGGACTTGTTATCTCAAATCTTGATTTTGTTGTCTGCTTGGCTCGAATAGAAGCTAGAATGAAAACCTCGAAAATGAAATTGCATTTTTTATCTAAATAATAGATCTTGTATATTCAAGAGAGATGATAGTTTTTTTATGAATCATGAATAGTGTACTCACGATCATATTTTTGCCGCGCTTCTGTGTGTGTAGCTGATTCTGCAGTGGGAAATTGTGCTTGTTTTTGGAACGCCTTGTTTATGTTTCAACGCAAATGTGCAATCATTTAAAGTCAAAGTTAATAGGTCCTCAATTGTAATAAATACCTTAACCTAACAGATCTAAAGGACTTGCTATCTCAAATCTTGATTTTGTTGTCTGTTTGGCTCGAATAGAAGCTAGAATGAAAACCTCGAAATGAAATTGCATTTTTTTATCTAAATAATAGATCTTGTATAACTAAGAGAGATGATAGTTTTTTTATTAATCATGAATAGTGTACTTACGATCATATTTTTGCCGCGCTTTGTGTGTGTGTAGCATAGGATTCTGGTAGAAATTGTGCTTGTTTTTGGAACGCCTGTTCATGTTTCAACGCAAATGTACAATATTTAAAGTCAAAGTTAATAGGTCCTCAATTGTAATAAATACCTTAACCCTAACAGATCTAAAGGACTTGTTATCTCAAATCTTGATTTTGTTGTCTGCTTGGCTCGAATAGAAGCTAGAATGAAAACCTTGAAATGAAATTGCATTTTTATCTAAATAATAGATCTTGTATAACTAGAGAGATGATATTTTTTTATTAATCATGAATAGTGTACTTATGATCATCTTTTGCCGCGCTTTCTGTGTGTGTGCAGCATAGGATTCTGCGGTGAAATTGTGCTTGTTTTCGGAACACCTTGTTTATGTTTCAACGCAAATGTACAATATTTAAAGTCAAAGTTAATAGGTCCTCAATTGTAATAAATACCTTAACCCTAACAGATCTAAAGGACTTGTTATCTCAAATCTTGATTTTGTTGTCTGTTTGGCTCGAATAGAAGCTAGAATGAAAACCTCAAAATAAAATTGCCTTTTTTCTCTAAATAATAGATCTTGTATAACTAAGAGAGATGATAGTTTTTTTATTAATCATGAATAGTGTACTTACGATCATCTTTTTGCCGCGCTTTCTGTGTGTGTGCAGCATAGGATTCTGCGGTGAAATCCGTGCTTGTTTTTGGAACGCCTTGTTTATGTTTCAACGCAAATGTACAATATTTAAAGTCAAAGTTAATAGGTCCTCAATTGTAATAAATACCTTAACACCAACAGATCTAAGGACTTGTTATCTCAAATCTTGATTTGTTGTCTGCTTGGCTCGAATAGAAGCTAGGAATGAAACCTCGAAATGAAATTGCACTTTTTATCTAAATAATGATCTTGTATAACTAAGAGAGATGATAGTTTTTTTATTAATCATGAATAGTGTACTTAACGATCATCTCTTTGCCGGAGCGCTTTCTGTGTTTGTGCAGCATAGGACTCTGCGGTGAAATTGTGCTTAGCGGT
>JAZHYW010058477.1:0-22192 GCA_037355805.1 Ixodes ricinus
CTTACTGTTGACCCAATGTGCTTAATTTGGTTTAGGTTGACATTATGATCAATCTTTTGTTTACTTTGAGCTAATAATATTCTAATAAACTGGTTTAGTGCGCTCAATTGACGCTATTATTACTCTTTTATAATTGGTGTTACTATTGACTCCATTGACTTTAGGGTTCGACCTAATCGACATTTTGGTGCCTGTCTTCTTTTACTTCAAGTGACGATATTACCAATTAATATATTATGATATCTATTGAGATTAATATTACTCTTTTAATTACTTCGAATTATCTTTGATACGATGGACTTTAATTCAGTTCAATTGACATTTCGATGACTTGTGTTTAGTCTGAGTTAGTATTCAACCAATTGACTAATTGTGATGTTTATTAGACTTTAATACTCTTTTTTTTTGATTGTTTTGAGTTACTATTGGATCTATTCGACGTAAAATAGGACACATTTTGGTTGCCTTTGTTTACTTCGTGTTATTATAGCACAAATCTATCGCTTGTGAGCTCAATTCACATTATTATTACTCGTGATTACTTGTAGTCACTTTAGACCCTGAGAACTAATTTACTCGGCCTCACTGATATTGGGATTACAATTTTAATTATTTTGAGGTTAATATTCAACAATGTAAGTATAAAAAAGCTGAATTGACATTATGATTACTTTTTGAATTACTTCGACTTACTATTGACCCAATTGAATTTAATTTGGCCTAATTGATATTTGGTTTCACTTTGGGTTACTTCGAGTTATTGAACACAAATTAATCTATTATGAGCTAAATTATGATTCAAATTACTATTTTTATTACCTCGGATTACTTTTGACCCAATTTGGACTTGAGATTCGGCAATGGCCTTGTGATTAACTGTTGGTTACTTGAATGTTGTCTTCAAGGAATCGATTTATTAGTTGCCGAAATGACATTGTGATTACTCTTTACTACTTTTAGTCACTATGGCCGAAAGGACTTTAATTTGGCCTCGCCTCGCAATTCGAGGGTTTCCTGATTACTTTCATGGGATATTTATTAAACCAACTGAAGCAGTATTCGACCACCCATTTACTGATCATCGATTAGCTTAACTGTTGAACTTAATTAACTTAACTGACATTGTGATGAATGCCATTTACTGGAAGCCAATATTCAAGCTATTAATATTGCAGCTGAACGGTATCTTGACCACGATGAAACGGTACAGATCATTATTGAATCAAGAGATTACCTCCTCTGTAATGAGATCAGTCATTCAAGATTTGGATATGGCCATATCAAAAATTGGCCACATACAACTCGATATGGTATATTCGTTAGAGCTCATCCATTGACAGAAATCCAGATCTGAAGGTAGTGGAATTCAGATCTCGTGTATATCAAAGGACAGGTCGATACCAAGATCATACCCTTTATTATCAATTTAGAGTCTCCAACGCAGTCAAGGAATTGTTGAATCAGATCTTCAGCCCTGAAAGATCATAGTTTGACTTATGGTTACATATTTAGCATCAGTCACCCACCAACCAGCGTCTGAATGACCAATTATCACTTAAAACCTTCAAATAGAAAGGTTGAGGATATTTGTCGATATTTACCCAACCTTCACGGCTGAGGCGCGAAACTCTCTTATAACATTATCATTCTGACAGTGTTTTAGTGTGAATACTTAAAAGAGAAATCATGAACAACAAAAACTAGGATTAGTTCTTAACTGGTTGTTTCAGCATTTTTATGCTGAATCATATCAGCGGTTCTTGAAGCCAGGTGATCATAATATCGTGCGCTATGTCTGCAGCCATTCAGCTACATGAACAATGCAGGCATCATACTAAGGAAAAATGGTTAAAGCATATGACAGTAATGGGTTTCACATGACACTTATCAAGACACCGAATTTCCATCAAAACTGGGGGAACTAAAGAATTAATGAATTTAGCATTCAACAAAGGCAGCTGGCGAACATCATGTCTCAGACTTTCGAGTATGGGCTGAGGGCTTGGTATTCATAAATTGTTCATTCCGCGCAGCAGCAACACTGAATAATTAATCTCTACATTGAAACTCGTGAAAATTAGCACAAATAATCTCAAACGTAAGTTTGCCAAAGCTGAAGTTTGGGATTATTCAAAGCATGTTTAGCTTGCGAACAATGAGTCATTCACATTTTGCGAACAAAGTAAATTTTTAACTTTTTTTATTTTTAATATATTGAAATCCGGCCGCTAGATAAAGCTGTATATACGCCAGATAAGGCTGTGTATACATGCGAGATGTAAGTCTGTATATACGCCATATCGGGCTGTATATATGCTTAGATATTCAGATATACGCGCAGGATAAGTCTGTATATGCGCCAGATAAGTCTGTATATATGCCATATCAGTCTGTATATACGCCAGATACGTCTGTATATACGCCAGATAAGTCTGTATACAGGCCGTATATAATCATATAAGGTTTGATGTGGCTACAGATATGGCCACAGATATAGACATTTCCATACGGGTCTAAAAATTCTTGCATGCAATACTGCGCGTAGCATTTTGGAAGCTCTTTGACCATCCAGAGAAGTTCCATTGTGTCGATTTCGATTGTCCTGTTGATGAAGTAGAGCATCTCAGCACCGCATAAAACTAAACTCAGCGTTCGCTTCCAACGCACCCATTAATCTTCGCTAGAGCCCCGTTGAGCCACGGACCTCCAGCAGCCGTGAGGACTTGTCTAGACTTGGCGAGGAGTAGGAGTATGGCCGGCCACGTCCGATACTTTTCTGGCACCCTGGACTACAACTCCAGAGCACAGCATGACCCTCCGGGCTCACAAATAATTTAAAAAGCCTATTGAGGAGAAAATGAAAGGAGATGACCGGCCCGGTATTCTTCTTCCATGTGACGTAGTAGTCCTGTTTATATAACTCTAACACGTCGGGAGCCCTTCCCCCCTCCCTCCCCGCCACCAGAAACGTGCCCCAGCAATTTATCCGCATTCGTACGCAACACCTACAGTATTTGGTACGCAACACCTACAGTTCAGTACACCCACAGTATTTGGTCCTGGCGTGTTGATAGATGGCACTACCTCCTTATCGAGACTGCTCGCGACGAACAGGGGCTATTAAAATGAACATAATATTTTTGTTATGTACCTTTGGTTTAAAAACAAATGCAAACAATTAAAACAAAACTTGAAAAAAAAAACGCGTTTGCGAAACGACGGCGCTTTTGCTGCCAACGGATTTTCGTCTGCGTGTCGTCTGCTTTCTTTCGCTGGTCGGCTACTCCGACGCTGCTCATGACGCCACTTATCAATGCGGTCGCCAAACGCGCCCCGCCACTCGACTCGGTCGTCTGTGTTGCCGTCCGACGTTGACACTGGAAAGTTTTTTGGCCCTATTTTTTACAGAAAGGAAGCTACGCCTTGTAAGTTTGCGAAATAAAACCGACCTGTACAGTACAAGTTTGACAGAAAGTTTATGTTTCTACGTGCAGGAACGTTGATTTTGACGGCCCATTTTAGATCGGGCCTGGTTATTTCAGACTTTTTATGTTTGTAACGTTTGATTACTTAAAGTAAATATACAACCAATTAATCTATCAGACGCTCAAATCTGACTACTATTACTATATTTATTACTTCGAGGTACTTTTGACACGATGGACTTTAATTCGGTCGGATTGTTATACTGATAACCTTTTTGACTACTTCAGAGGATTCAAAGCTGCTGGGGTGTGGCGATACGTTTGCCAAAGCGCGTCGTCTGCTAACAGCCTCGGATATCCCGCGCACTAGAAAACCCGAAGCTTCAAATGGGTAGACAAAACTATTAATATATTTTCCTAACCATTGCTTAGTATTTAGGTAAATGATATTGAATCATTTCTTAAGGCAGTAAGATTAACACTCATTGTCTGCTAATTTTAGTGACAATGTCTCTCGTTTCCCCACTTGAAGTTTCTGGTTTTCCTGCGCGCGGGATATCAGAAGCTGTTAGCAGACGACGCGGTTCGTTAAATGTATCGTCACACCACGACCACTTTGAAGCCTCTGCGTCTATATTTATTTTGGATAGAATCTTCGAAAATGAATGATTCGTCTGGTCGCCGACGTGGCAGACCTAACAAAGGACCCAATGACGTTCGCGTAAAGTATGCCACGGTTTCTGCCCAAGACCGAGCGAGGCTTCTCGATTGCTCAAGACGCGGTGGCGATCTGCCGTCTCTCGCACGAACACTTGGAATCAACATCAAAACCGCCAGATCTATCGTGCAAACAGACAGGGATCTTCCAAAGGCACGCGGAGGGTCAAAATCAACATTTAACATTGACGTTCTGACCTCTTTGACGCAACTGGTGGACGACCATCCAACCTACACCCTGAAACAGCTGAAAAGTGAGCTTCAACAACAACGGCCCGGGCTGGCGATTAGCACTTCTTCAATCGACCGCCTTTTGGACGGACATGGATACAGCCTGAAGCAAGTTTCCTTGCAGCCGGCTGACCGCAACAGAGCAGACGTAAAAGAAAAACGAAAGGTCTTCGCCACTTGGCTTGAAAAAGACGGCCCCCAAACTTTGAGGTTTTACGTGGATGAAACCAACTTCAACATTTGGTGCTCCCGCAAGTTTGGACGGTCTAAGCGTGGTACGGAGGCCGTACAAAAAACAACAGCCTCAAGAGGGCCGAATATTAACATTCTCGCCTGCATGTCGGCCGAGGGTTTGCTTCTGTGGAAGACGGTGGATCGAGTATCCTGGCTCACATTTAACGAGTTTCTAGAGGATGTGTCGCGTGCTATCATAGCCGCTGAGCCAGACTGCGAGGCGGTTATTATTATGGACAATGCCCCAGCTCACAGGAGGGCAAAAGATGCCGCAGTGTCTGACCTGCACACTGTAATGTACTTGCCTCCCTACAGCCCCTTTTCAATCCTATAGAAGAGTTATTTTCTAAATTCAAGCTCGGGGTCAAGGCCTACATGCGGGAGCGGAGCGAAGAGGTTTTCCTACGGCCCGACGACATCACAGTCAAGGAACATCGTTGGCGCCTACTTCAATCTGCCACGCAAGATGCGATGCAAAAAATTCACCAAACCGACTGCAGGGCCTATGATCGCCACAGCTTTGAATTTGTCGCTCCAGCGCTGGATGGAGCAGACATGTAGAAGACCGCAGCATTGTCACGCCGTGTCTTTTTAGATGTATTTGAGTGAAGATACTGTGTGCCCTTTTGTCGAGCAGTGTAGGGAGAGATGGCATTCACTGAACAACTTGAACCAAAATGATTTGCTGGGCGAGTTGGATAGACATCTTGACTAAAACAGCGCAAATAATTTACGTGAGGAAGAGACAACAGGAAGGAAAGAGCGCTGACTCACAACTGAGGTTTTAATAATGAGGTAGTGAAAGAGAAGAAAGGTGTCAATGACGTTAAAATTATTAAAATTAAAAACCTCTTTCTAAGGGCTATTTCAACGGAATGTCAAGTTGCATTTTTAAGTAACCTAAGTGAATAAATCTATGTACAAATATTCAGATGTGTTCTACAAAGTTGACGGTGACCCAACGGTTACTACCAGAATAAAGAAGAAACACTGATGTCTACGGTGACCCAAAGCACAGCAAGATGGCCATCCGCTGGTTGTCATGCACAGCAAGAATGGCCAGCGGGCCATCTTGCTGTGCATGTGAGCTTTCGCGGTCACAGCACTCGAAGGTGTACTCTGACACTAAGGTGCTTAAACATTTTGAAAAAGAAAAAAAAGACTAGAGAGGTGTACGAGGCGTGCAAGATCAGTGAACAAGGGCCTAGCCTGCATAAGTACGCCTTCGATTGCTTTGACGGCGAAAGAGCTTCAATTTTTGAATTTTAGTCCCTAAATTATTGTTTTCTTCCTTTTCTTTACTCTCAATCTTCAATCTGTTGCAGATTCAGTGGAAGCCAACACCCTTTGGGTCACCGTAGACATCGTGTTGCTTCCTTTTTCTGGTAGTAACCGTTGGGTCACCGTCAACTTTGTAGAACACATCTGAATATTTGTACATAGATTTATTCACTTAGGTTACTTAAAAATGCAATTTGACATTCCGTTGAAATAGCCCTTAGAAAGAGGTTTTTAATTTTAATAATTTTAACGCCATTGACACCTTTCTTCTCTTTCACTACCTCATTATTAAAACCTCAGTTGTGAGTCAGCGCTCTTTCCTTCCTGTTGTCTCTTCCTCACGTAAATTATTTGCGCTGTTTTAGTCAAGAACAACTTGAAGTGTGCTTTGTATATATGTTAGAAATTAATTACGCAAATAATGCTCATCTCGTAGATGTGCCGTTCTACTTTCTTTTCCCCAGAAAATTATTACCCACTTAAACTTCCTGCCGCGACATTTAAAACAAAAAAACACACGTAGTGATGTGACACAGAGGCATACAAACTGGAGACTACAAATGCTAAAAGATTGCGTAATTGAAAATGTTTTAACAATAATTAATTAAATATTAAAACATCCCAGATTCGAGAAAGAGTATTGCGAAAACCTCGGAAATGTATCCCATTTTCAGAGAAATGTATGTCCCTCGATTCCTTCAATAAGATATGTAACTGAGCGAAAACAAGGCCGCCGTTTTGATATAAACGTCCTTTTTAGTTATTTTGTTCAATCGGCGGTAGTCGACGCAAAAGCGCCAAGACCCGTCTTTCTTTTTAACTAGGACAACTGGGGCTGACCAAGGGCTTGAGGACTGTTGAATAATATCCTTAGCCAGCATGGTGTCTACTTCTTGCTGAATAATGCGGCGTTCGCTCGCAGAGACGCGGTAAGGACGCTGATGAATGGGGACTTCCATACCGGTATCGATGCGATGAGTAACGGCAGCAGTTCGGCCGAGAGGACGATGGTCAAGGTCGAAAATGTCATGAAACCTGGAAAGTAGTTTGTGGAGTTGTTGTTTTTGGTCTGGGTACAACTTGGCGTCTATCATATTTGTGAATTGTAAAGAGCCAGGGTACTGCACCTGCTGCGAAGTAGTAGCTTGCGGACCATTTTGTGAAACAACTGAGATAACACATTGGTTAGTCGGGAAGCTCGTAGCTATGGTCATACCCTTAGCTAGGGTTTGAGTAGAAGTACCAATATTCGTTATCCAAAGATGGGCTGTGCAATTGCATATGGTGGCGACTGAGTGGGGTAGGGCGAGCTGTTTCGATAACAAGATGTTCATATTTGGTGCAATTACGTAATCACCACTTTCCGCAGGCAGGTTAGTCGTGACCTCTAGGGAGACAGTGGCAAGTGGTGGAATTCTCAAACTTTCGGCACAACATAATTTATACTCCATTGGTTTAGAAAGTTCACATGTGTCACAACCGCCGAGTTCTATTTTTCCTTTTTCACAGTCAATAAGGGCTGCGTGTGAAGAAAGAAAATCCCAGCCAAGGATGATTTGATGGGGACACGTCGTCAGTACCGTGAAAAGAACAAATGCCGTGTCGCTATCGAATGTAATGCGTGCACCGCACATACCGCGTGACAAGATAAGTCGACCGTCTGCGCTCCGTAGAGTTTTTGTGTCGGGTGGGGTCATCACTTTTTTTAATTGTCGTCGGAAATCTTCCCTCATTATGGAAATAGCGGCGCCTGTGTCCACAAGTGCATGCGTCGGTATACCGTCAATATAAATGAGCATTCGGTTACGAGCGGTGCCAAAAGTACTGTGAAGAGGATTTTCGGGCAATCCGTGGAATGCAGCCTCACCTCCTGAGGCTGCATGGCTTAGTTTTCCGAGCGCCTTGAAGTGAAGGACGGCGACGAAGGGCGACGGGGAACAGGCGATAGGGATTGGCGGCGGTGGGGAGACGGCGATCGATGATTATGCGACGGGGCATGAAGTGTGTCGTCTTGAAAATTGCGGCGACTGGAAAAAGAAGGAACCTGACCATTGTACGGGCGACGGTTTATAGCTGAAAATGGACGTTGTTGTGTGCTCCAATTATTGCGGCAGTAGCGAGCGACGTGGCCTACCCTGCTGCAGTTGAAGCAGATAGGACGGTTGTCAGGAGTGCGCCACTCAGCAGGGTCTCGACGGCGGCGTGGTAGAAACTCCGGTGTAGCAGCTGGTGAACCCAAGCTGCAGCAGTCGGCCACATGGGCATGTGCCTCCGGTGGGGTGCGGCACCATGGACGCTGAGAAGAGTCATAAAGCCTGTCCAACTCTTTCCTGACGACGCTTTGCACGACGGAGATAGATACAACGTTCGTTGCCAAGTCGGAAGAAGGGGCAATGGTCTCCGACGGCATCATGGCTTCAAGTTCGCGGCGAACAATTTTTGTTATTTTGGTTGACGTCGTATCAGGATCCTCGCATGATGATGTCGAAGGGGTGTTAGGTAGTCTCTCGAACTTGTGTGCGATTCGACGACTTTTTGCCGCCTCAAACCGACGGCATTCCTTGAGCACATCTTCTACAGTCGTGCAGTCCTTGATGATCAGGAGCTGAAAAGCATCATCCGCAATTCCCTTGAGGATATTGGCAATCCGGTCAAGTTGGGGCATTTCAGGATTAGCTTTGCGGCAGAGGGAGAGGACGTCCTGGATGTATGTAACATAGGACTCTGTGGACGTTTGCACCCTTGATGCCAGTTTTCTCTTTGCAGCGAGCTTGCGTCCAGTTGGATGGCCAAATAGGTTCTCCAATTGGGATTTGCACATATCCCACGATGTAAGTTCTTCTTCGTGGGTCTGGAACCACGTGAGAGCCGTATCCTTCAAGTAGAATGGTATATTGGCTAGCATGATCGTGTTGTCCCAGCGGTTGTGGGCGCTCACTCTCTCGTAGAGGTCTAACCATTCTTCTACTTCTTGCTCACCCGTGCCGGTGAAAGGTCCAGGGTCGCGAGGCTTGGCGAGTACCAAAGGTTGCGTCTGCACAGGAGGTGGGGTTGACCCAGAAGCTCCGCCTTCGGGTGGGGTGCCGGACGCACTCGTCATGCTGGGCGGAGGCGGGAGACGTCGGTTTCGCAGGTCCAGGTCGGCAACCACTGTACCCCGCACCTCCACCAAAAGGTGTTACGGTGAAAATGGGGTTTATTTACAGGTGATTGAAATGGTAGAAAATAGAGGTGGCAGTGTCCGTTACCAGCAAAGCCAAAAACCACCGATCCTCTTCTTCTTCTCTCCTTTTTAATCGCTGCCCGACCACCTCTTCTTTATCCCTCGTAATAATATTTTCACAGGGACCTCCTCCACAAAAAACCGTGTCGCATTCTCGGGTGGTCGCCCGTGACTTGGAAAAATAATCTTGCATGGAATTTTATAATTTACCTCGAATCGCAAAAAAAAAAAAAAAATGAACGCCGCAACTTTTTTTTTAATGAATTGGGCACAAAAATTACGTAAATAATATACTTGCTTTTAGTCCAGACAAAGTTAATAAAATGTGGCATAGCTTAAGAAAGCTTTAACAGCTTAAAGAAACATTCGACTTATCCATTATGAGCAAAATAATAATGACTTGTAATCTGCATTTCTTTCGCTGCGTTATGCTGAAACTGCGTTGAGGTTTTATGCTTTCCTGTTATTCCAGTCCACATCAATGTCACAAGCATGTTCCACATAAGTTAAAAGGGGCACTGGAACACGTCCTGCGTTAGTTCATTTATGGTCATAACTTAATCTATGGGCTCTAAGTATCCTAAAAACCAAGCATTGCAGTCATGCTTGGCTGATTTTTTTTTTTATTAATAACGGAATCAAAGATCGCTTGCCTCGGAAGTATCGCAGACACCAAAGGGAGCCGTCGGACGGGGAGAAGGGCTCACTGGAAGGACTTCTCGTCCGACGCCGCCCTCTGGTGTCCGCAGTAGTTGAAGTGAAGTATAAAGTAGCTTAAAATGACTAGCAGTAATCGAAAAGTAATCAAATTATCAATTCAACCAATAATTATTAAATTGGCTGTATAATGAGCCAAAGTAATCAAAATAGCCACCAAACTGTCAATTCGGCAGACTGGTTTAGTGGGTCAGTAGCAGCTCAGAACAATCAAAAGGCCAATCATAATGCAAAGTTAGCTCATAAGAACGCAGTGGGTTCGATATTAGCTCAAAGTAATAAGAGTCATCAAATTGCCAATTAAGCCGTATTAATGTTCGTTGGGCCAATAGTAACTGGAAGTATTCAAGAGTAATAGCAATTAAAATTGAGCTCATCATAGATAAATTGGTGGCGCAATAACTTCAAGTATTCAAAATTAGTACCAATATGCCAATTAGGCGGATTTAAAGTCCATTGGGTCAATAGTGAATAAAAAAAGATTAATCGTAATGTCAATCATGCTCACAATAAATCGATTGGTTGAAAATTAGCTGAAAATAGTCAAGCGTCATTACAATTTCAATTAAGTCACATTAAGATTAGTTGGGACAAAAGAGTAATAACAAAGTAAACCAAGCTCTTAAAATACCAATTGGTTGAATATGAAGTCAATTCGATTAATAGTAACTTAAAGTGATCAAGCGAGTAATTATAATGTCAATAAACATCATATATTATTTGACTAGATTGAATATTAGATCAAAGTAATCATAGAGTCATCACAATATCAATTAAGCTGAATTCAAGTCCATTGAGTCAAATATAACTAGAGTAATAATAATATCAACTGAGTTCATTATAGATCAGTTGGTGGTAAAATAACACAAAGTAATCAAAAGAGTAGCCGAAATGTCAAATAAGCCGAATTAAAGTCCTCCGGAATAAGAGTTACTCGAAGTAATCCAAAGAGTAATAATAATGTGACTAGAGCTCACAAACGAAAATTTGGTGCTATAATAACACGCAGTAATTAAAAGATAAATAGATCAAAATTTCAGTTAGGCCAAATAAAGTGAACTGGATAAATAGTAACTAAATTTAATCAAAAGAGTAATCATAATGTCAATAATTATAATATAAAATTCAATTTGTTGAATATTATCTCAGGGTAAGAAAAGAGTCATCAACGATGTCAATAAAATTCAATTAAAGTTCGCTGGGTCAGAAATAACTTGAAGTAATCAAAAGAGTAATAAGAATGTCAACTGAGTTTATCATAGTTCAATTGGAGGTATATTAACACGAAGTAATAAAAAGTAGCCAAAATGTCTATTAGGCCACATTAAAGTCCATTTAGTCAATAGTAACTCAAAGTAGTAAAAAAGTAATCGTAGTGTTAATTGAGAAAATAATAAATAATTTTGTTAAATATTAGCACGAAATAATCAAACAGCCATCGTAATATTAGTGAGGCCGAATTAGAGTCATCTGTATCAAAAGTAACCCGAAGTAATCAAAATAGTAATATTAGTTTGAATTGAGCTCACAACCGATGAATTGTTGCTGTAATTGCACGATGTAACCAAAGGAGTCGTCAAAATGCCAGTTAGGCTGAATTAAAGTTGTTTGGATTAATAGTAGCTCAAAGTAATCGAAAAATATACATAATATCAATAAACATTCTATAATAATTCAATTGGTTGGATAGTGGCTCAAGGTAATCAAATGAGTAATCACAATGTCCATTGGGCTGAATTAAAGTCCATTGAGTCGAAAGTAACTTGAAGTAATTAGGATTAATAATAATCTGAATAGAGCTTATAGTAGATCAATTGGCACTAGTAATTCGAAATATTAAAAAATTCACTAAAACGTGAATTAGGCCAATAGTAAAACAAATTAAGCAAGAGTAGTCATCACGCCAGTTTAGCTCGTAATAAGCTATTTTGTTAAATATTAGCTTAAAGTAATCAAAATTCTCATCACAATGTCAACTAAACCAAATGAAAGTCCACTGGGTCATTAGTAACTCGAAGTAATCAACAGAGTAATATGAATGTGAATTTGGGTCATAATAGATGAGTTGGTAGTGTAATGACTCGAACTAATAAAAAGTCGCCAAAACGTCAATTAGGCCGAATTAATGTATATTTTGGTCAAAAGTAATTAAAAGTAACCAAAAGGGTAATCATAATATCACTTCGGCTCATAACAAATCAATTGGTTGAAGATTAGCTCAAAGTAATGAAGAGTCATAAAAAGGTCAATTTGGCCGAATTTAAGTTATTTGTGAAAAGTAAATGTAACTAAAGTCAAATAGTAATAATAATGCTGAATTGAGCTCATAGCCTATCAATTAGTTATATAATAATTCAAAGTAATCAAGGGAATCTGCAACATGTCATTTAGGCTGTCATAAAATCTAGTGAGTTAATAGTACTCGAAGTAATCAAAATACTGATCAAAACGTCGGTTGAACTCAAAAGAAATCGCTTGTTTGATTAGCTGAAAATAGTCAAATGTCATCAAGATGTTAGCTTGGCCGAATCAAACTCCAAAAGAGTAATTATGATTTGACTTGTGCTCATAAAAAATCAGTTAGTTTATTATTTGCTCAAAGTAATCACAAGGGTGGTCGTGATGTCAATTAGGCCGAATAAAACTTCATTCGGTGAATAGTGAGTCAAAGTAATCAAACGAGTGATCATGATGGTGTCTGAGCTGAGAATAAACCGCTTGTTTCTATAAAAACTCAAAGTAATAAAGAGTGAGGAATATGTTAATTAGATTAATTGAAAAGTCAAACGGGTCACTAGTAACTCAAAGTGATCACCATGACAATAATACTGATATTATCTCAGTTTTGTGACTAATATATCGGGTAAAGATAAAAATTTCCCACTAAGTTGATTGGGCTAATTTAATGTCAATTGTGGGATTAAGAACACGGAGTAATGAAAGGAGTAATCAAAGTCTTAGCTGAAGCTATATGACGTAGCATTTGTCAATATTAAATCAAACTGATCGACTGAGTAATGAAAATGTTTGCTACTCTACATTTATTCGCGTCAATATACATAGCTATATAACCAAAAAGTGAGCAGAATATCAAATGAGAGATATATTTTTACCAATAATTCGTGAAAGCAATTGACAGAGTACTTAATAATGCTTGTTGAACTTTTATCATGCAGATTGTGTTATTAATAGGTCGAAATGATTAGAAGTGGAAGCCATACCTCAACTAAACTTTAAATAATATCAGTGCGTCAATAATAGCGCGAAGTTCTCAAAAGAGTTATCATAAATTGCAATTGTACTTGTATCATCTGAATAGTATCAATGATAAGTCGAGTAATAAGAAAGAAGAAACAAAACGTCCATTCAACTTAAATATATACGAGTGCGCCGCAATAACTCGAGGTAACAAAAAAATGAAAGCCGTTTACAACTCCATGTAACGCCGAATTAGCGCGCAGCTCTTGAGGAGGAGCAGGGAAGGTATGGAGAGGGGGCTTTGCCTTTCCTCCTCTCCTGCTCGCCTCCCATTTAGGGGAAAACTTTCCGCTAAATTTGGCGGGAAATTTTTTCGCTAGATCTAGCGGGGAAATTTTGCTGCTAGATTTAGCGGGAAAATGTTCCGCTAAATTTTGTGGAGAAATATTTCCGCTGGATTTAGCGGAGAAAATTTTCCGCTAAATCTAGCTGGGAAATTTTTTTGCTAGATTTAGCGGGGAAACCTAAATATAATGGGAAAAATTTTCCGCTAGATGTAGCGGGAAAAATTTTCCGCTAAATCTAGCTGGGAAAATTTTTCGCTAGATTTAGCGGGGAAACTTAAATATAGCGGGAAAAATTTTCCGCTAGATTTAGCGGGGAACCTCATATAGCGGGGAAAATTTTCCGCTAGATTGAGCGGGAAAAGTTTTCCGCTAAAAATAGCGGGAAAAATTTTCCGCTAGATTTAGCGGGAACATTTTTTGTTACATCTAGCTGGGAACATTTTCCGCTAGATTTAGCGGGGAAACTTAAATATAGCGGGAAAAATTTTCCGCTAGATTTATCGGGAAAATTTTCCGCTAAATTTAGCGGGGAGATTTTCTCCTAGATTTAGCAAGGAAACTTAAATATAGCAGGAAACATTTTCCGCTAGATTTAGCGGGAAAATTTTCCGCTAAATCTAGCTGGGAAAATTTTCCGCTAGATTTATCTGGGAAACTTAAATATAGCGGGAAAAATTTTCCACTAGATTTAGCAGGAAAATTTTCCGCTAAATTTAGCAGGGAAAATTTTCCGCTAGATTTAGCGGGGAAAATTTTCCGCTAAATCTAGCTGGGAAAATGTTTTGCTAGATTTAGCAGGGAAACCTAAATATAGTGGGAAAACTTTCCGCTAGATTTAGCGGGGAAAATTTTCCGCTAGATTTAGCGGGGAACATTTTCCGCTAAATCTAGCTGGGAAAATTTTCTGCTAAATTTAGTGGTGAAACCTAAATATAGGGGGAAAATTTTCCGCTAGATCTAGCGGGGAAACTTTTCCGCTAAATCTAGCTGGGAAACTTTTCCGCTAGATTTAGCAGGGAAACTTAAATATGGTGGGAAAAACTTTCCGCTAGATTTAGCTGGGGAAATTTTCCGCTAAATGTAGCGGGGATAATTTTCCGCTAGAGTTAGCGGGGCAAATTTTCTGCTAAATCTAGCTGGGAAGATTTTCCGCTAGATTTAGCGGGGAAGTTTTCCGCTAAATATAGCGGGGAAAACTTTCCGCAATATTTAGCGCGGAAAATTTTCCACTAAATTTAGCGGGGAAAATTTTTTGCTGGATTTAGCGGGGCAAATTTTCCGCTAGACTTAGGGGGCAAATTTTCCGCTAAATTTAGCGGGGAAAATTTTCCGCTCGGTTTAGCGGGGAAATTTTTCCGCTAAATTTAGCGGGGAATTTACCCATCATGCACCGCGTGGTTACGCCGACGGCGACGCCGACGCCACTCAAGCCTGGAAACGGGTGCCTAAGAGCTGCGCTCTAAGAAGAGTAACCAATATATCAATTAAGCCTCGTCAATGGTGGGACTAGTAACTCAAAGTAATCACATTAGTAATCAACTTATCAATTGCCCCCTAAAAATTCTTATTATATAAACAATTGTTCTAAGTTACCAAATCTGTAAGCGAAAACACGACCACTGATCACAATAAGTGCATATATATATTGTGGATTAAATTCACTGACCCTGGGATTAAATTGTATGGCGCTTGGATTAAATTGTATGGCGCTTGGATTAAATTGAGTGACCCCGGGATTAAATTGGTCGTCGCTTGGATTAAAATGAGCGGGAAAACCTGTAGAAATCGACATTGTTGACCTAATATTTACCATCTAACCAAAAGGATAAAAATATATTTAAAAAAGCTGCAGGCGTAAGCTTTTGCCTTCATATTATATTTCCCCCTTGGGCAGCTTATGGGATTAAGCTGCTCAAGTTCTAGACTTCACGGAATGCTGACTCAAAACCCATTTTCAATTACGAGCTGAGCCATGTTCACGCCAAACGCTGACGCGGCATTTGACTTCAATACATGTTCAGCATCTGTGGTTAAACACTGAAGAAATCCTATAATTGGTTCATAAGCTACAATATGAGCGCACTTCTGAACGTGTTTATACCTTTGACTGTGATTTCATTTGGCAATCGCTGAAGCTCCATGGCAAGTCAATAACCCCTTTATTTCCTTTTGTCTCCCTACTTTCTCAACAACGTTTCTAGCTAATTAGATTATACATTATCTCAAGTTAAATTCTTCGCTTTATTACAAGACTATCACAGCTTTTGTTTAGTTCTGCTAACTTGACTCGATGGAAGTAAACCTATTGGATGGTATAGTGCATAAAAACATTAATGCAGCGAAAGTAATTGATGAAAATGCACTTAATGCAGAGTTGCAAGCGAGCTGGACAAGAATGAAGGCAGTGATCCCTGGAGAAGGGGAACAAGGAAACAAATTACAAACACAGATCTCCGAACACAGCTTGGTGACAAGTGCGTGACCGAAAACTTCGCCTGGTCCTGGTATCAAACCACTTACATCATAATCTTAAAATGCAAGCCGTAATCATTGTTCGTATTAGACTGGTGGCAGCTGATAAAACCAACTTGCTCTACTGACGTCTAGCTTCGGGCCAGGCGGATCTTTTCGGTCTTTCACAAGTCACATAGCTGTGTGTGCAGTTTTGCGTTTCTCCTTTGTACCCCCTGTTCCTCTTCTCCAGTCATTATTTTCGTCGAAGTAGTTCATATTTTTTAGCAAAGCACTTGATATCGGTATGACATACAAAGTGAGATGTCGCGGAATAAATGGTATTGCATCAATGTCTTTTTTCTTCTGGCATAAAATGTTTTGCGGGCATTTCATAAGTTGCTCTGACGTGCTGCGGTGCATATTATCTGTCCATAAAACACTTCCGCTATTACTAGATTATTCTACTAATTCTCTGTGCCTAACCTCCGACGCAGAATTTGAATCCACGAAGTGAATGCAGGAGATGAAAAAAGCAGATGTGAAGCAAAATGTGTCTCTCTAATCTCCCCTTCAAACCCTGCGTGGCATAACGCCTCTCTGGTCGTTCGCGATATAACGTTAAACAGATTTCCTACGTTCCTGGTACTCTCATCTATGGCCTTCCAACGGTGCGACGAACACGAGCAGAGAACAAGGTTAGGAAGCGGAGGTTAAGCCATAGCTTTATATGGAAACCCTAAGGGTACAAAGAGAATTATGCATTTTTTAAATGGTTAATCAGGAAACATAATAGCTAAAGAAAGAACAAACAAATATCAGCAGTGTTTCTAGGAACAGCGGGTGCCACAAAAATATTTTTGGCTTGTTTGTGTGAACCTACGACCGAAATAGAATAAGTGTAGATAAATTAAGTAGCACTAAGAAAGCAGAGCGAAACGTTGTTTGTACGAATGTTAAACTGTGCAAAGTGCCGTGGGCTTCAGCATTGTTTTGTTTACCCAGAACCCGTCCAAGATGAGTTATCGATCGTTGGTGCGGAAGCTCAAGAATTGGGTAAGTTTTATTATTCCCTCTTTATTACAATTTTGGCAAAACTTGTCACATTTTATGGTGATTGCGATTATATTTCCACACATATTTCAGAAACACCGTAAGCTACAAATTTATTATTCTGGTTAGCCACTCATTGGTGCCGATGTGTGTTTAGGAACGCTACTTTTAATTGTATGCCCCTTTGTCTACTTTGCTGCACTTAATATTATGAGAATGGGAGGCACTGTTGTTCATGTCTGTGTTGAGTCCTCTTCGACTGCAATTATGTAGACATTTCAAGCTTAATCACGACTGACTTGGAGTATTAACTTGTATTCTGTGCTGAGTTATACTGGTGTATATTTTACTTAGGCAAGCAAAAACCCACATTTGTTAAAAGATTATACTTGAATTTTTATATGTTTGTGCAAATGGAATGTACCGGTGCAACGTTACGTATGTTCGACAGTAGGTGCTCGGCGGAGTAGAAAGTACAAAACAAAAAGCCTGAAGGGTGCACGTCTCACTCTTTATGTTTTTGTTTGATTATTTCATCTACCATCAATAAAAGTCCATGAAGCTCAGCAGTAAACACAGATGCATTGGCATTAATTCGTCTAACACGTTGGAAGGACTGCCCAACCGCAGCGCAGCCAGCATAACCAGCACCTTTCGTCCCATCAGTAAAAAAACTTTTGTCCGTCTCGTAACGACTAGCAATCTCAAAAAATCTTGTTTTATAACACTAGCGGCGGCAACTTTCTTGTTGTATTTTGTCAAGGAAAGGTCGCATGTTATAGCTAGGTCATCCAAAGGAGCAAAGTCTTTGTTCAGTTTCCATGACAGAACAAGATACGTCAAAACAGTAAGTCGCTGCAGCATTCTTCACACGAAGTGCAAAGGGACGCGTTACGGATGGCCTGTTTTGAAAGGCTTGCTCATATTTTATGCTTTCAATCAAAAAAAAAATTTGGATGCTGTGGAAGAGTACGGAGTCTTAGAAAGTTCTGCGTGCTAAGATAAAACCTACGTTTATCAAGCGACCACTCATTTGACTCAGCATACAAGCTAGGCACGGGGGACGTTCGAAAGGCTCCGGTTGCCAGTCGGATCCCCTGGTGATGGATTGGGTCTAACATTTTAAGTGTAGAGGGTTTGGCAGAACCGTAAACAATGCTTCCATAATCCAAAACTGAGCGAACACAGGCCCTGTAGATTCGCAAAAGGCAGACACGGTCGGAACCCCAGGAACGGTGTGCAAGGACCTTAAGGAGATTCGAATTTCGCTGACATTTTAGTCTTAGTTGCTTTATATGTGGGCCAAAAGTTAATTTACTATCGAACACTAGGCCTAAAAACTTGTGCTCCGATTTAACAGGAATGGGTGTACCTTTAATATACAATGATGGCTCGGGAGACATTCCTCGTTTCCGAGAGAAATAAAACAGCCACAGTCTTCTCGGCAGAAAACCGAAAGCCATTCTGGTCAGCCCACCTACTCATCCTGTTTACCGTAAGTTGAACTTGACGCTCACAGATAGCTAAGTTACATGAAGAAAAACAAACCTGGACATCGTCGACGTAAAGAGAATGAGAGATCGTGGGCGGAATTACTTGAGATAGAGAATTTATCTTTATAATGAACAAAGTGACGCTTAAGACACAGCCCTGCGGCACGCCATTCTCCTGGGGGAAAGGGTCGGAAATTGTAGCTCCCAGGCGTACCTGAAAGCTACGATCCTGCAGAAAGTCAGCAATTGCAGTTGAACATTCTCCCTTTTATGTTCATCGAGTTAAGGTCCTGGAGTATGCCGTACCGCCAGGCGGTGTCGTAAGCTTTTTCAAGGTCGAAAAATACAGAAAGACAAAATTGCTTATTTATGAAAGCCTCGCGGACCGTCGTCTCAAGACGTACCAGGTGGTCAACAGTAGACCTGGAAGTGCGGAAACCACACTGGAAATTGCTCAGTAGTTTCTTTTTTTCTAGTATGTAGATTAGCCTGTTGTTAACCAGCCGCTCAAAGGTTTTCCCCAAACAGCTAGTAAGGGCAATTGGCCCGTAGCTCGTGGCTTTACTTCTGTCCTTTCCTTGTTTTAAGATGGGGATGACAATAGCCTGTTTCCAGGTGCTAGGAAACTTTCCTTTCGCACAGATGATGTTAAAAAACTGGAGGAGAATGACTAGAAATGTTTCTGGTAGATGGGAAAGCATGCTAGGGTGAATTGCATCCAGCCCAGGGGATGTAGGCTTTGCAGCAGCAAGAGCTCGACGAAGCTCGACAAGGGAAAAAGGACAATTATATTCTTCAGTGCAGTCTTCTGACCTACGAATTGGAATTATCTCGCGCTTGGACTTAAACTGCAGAAACTCTGCAGTGTAATTTTCAGAACTAGAGAATTGTGCAAAGTGCCTACCCAGTGCATTGGCTTGTTCATATAATGATGAAAATGCTCTCCCTTCTCGTCTAACAGCAAGGGGATTGAGAAAGGATGGTAGTCACCATTCATTCTACCTACTCTGTCCCAGACAATCTTCGCTGGCGTGAAACTATTAATAGAAGACGCATAGGAGCAAAAGGATCTCCTTTTTGCCCGTTTCCTAATATAGCGGGCTTTTGCACGTAGTTGCTTAAATGCCAAGAGGTTTCTGGAAGTGGGATACCTCCTAAATCTTGCCCAAGAACAGTTTTGGCGGTTTCGGGATTCTTTACACTCATTATCTCACCATGGTTTTGGCCGTCTCGGCAGCTTGCCGGATGTCTGTGGGATGGACAGACGGGCTGCCTCAACAATCGCTGTTGTTATGAGAGCATTTTTTTCGTCCACGGAGACCGCTTGCGAAAAGATCCAGGGAAGAAGGGATATTGGACTCAGAAAGGTTTTAATCTGCTGAAGACATCTTCCAACGGGGGAACGACAAGGCAGTCTGGGCAGGACTTCTGAGGAAGAAAGATACACCGGAAAATGGTCGCTTCCATAAGGGCTATCCAATACATTCCAAATAAAATCTGTAAAAAGTGCAGCGGAACAAATAGTGAGGTCAATGCAAGAGAAGGAGTGATTAGCAGAGCTAAAATATGTTGGCTCTCCTGTATTTAGTACACATACTTCTTTGAGAGATAAAAACCGCGTGACAACAGATCCTCGAGTGTCAGTTCGGACACTGCCCCAGAGGGGGTTGTGTGCATTAAAATCGCCCATTAAAATAAAAGGTTCAGGTAGCTGATTGACTAAAGTTTCAAGTTGGGCGAGTTCCAGGGTAAATGAAGGGGGATATAAATGGAGCAAATTGTAATAAGGCGTTGCTGTAGCAACCTCACCGCAACGGCCTCCAGAGGCGTGTCTAGGGGACCACACAGGCAGGAGTGCCACTGTCTACAACAATAGCAACTCCACCGGAAGCGCCAGAAGTAGTCACGCGGTCCTTCCTGTAGACTTGATATGATCTAAGAAAGTTGCTGTTGGGCGGTTTGAGGTAAGTCTCTTGCAGTCAAAATGCAGAGGGTTCATGCCTCTGCAACAAGAGCTTAACATCATCTAAATTACAAAAAAGACCTCTGCAGTTCCACTGCATAATGCAGGCCATCATTTAAAAGAGTGAAATCTAAAAAGCTAAAAACGTAAAGATGAAGGAAAGCTTAAATACAGACAAGGAATATATTTTCAGGTCTTAAAATCAATCTTCATACGAGGAGTGTTTTTCTTTTTAGTGGCACCCTTCTGCTCACTGGTGGATCCACCAGTGCCAGGAAGGAACACTCCGAGCCCGACATGGACCTGTCCTCGTCGGACTTGAGCCCACTTTGATCCATTGGCTCGTCGGTGGTTGTCGCCAATGGCTGACCCTTGGATGCCGCTGGCTTGGTTGGCAGGCCAGGGATCCTCTGGGTACCAGAAGGGCGGGGTGCCATACCCCGTCCTTTGGGGGCAGGGCAGTGGGAGGAGCAAGGGTCGCCAAGCCCTGCTCCTTACTGGGTGTGGGCACGCCCACATCTTTCCTAGAGCTCGGAGGCGGTGTTTGCCGCACCACTCCCGAGGTGGAGGGGGACCCCGACGGGACACGCAGGTCATCCGAAGATGTCTGCGTCCCCGTGGACACCATCGGCCATGCAGGTCCCCTGTGCACAGCCTCTGCATATGAACCACGTCAGGCAAACAAGACACGCTTCTTTGCCTCGTGGTATGGAATGTTCTCTTGGACCTTCAATGTAAGTATTTCTTTTTCTTGCTTCCAGAGAGGACAAGACCGAGAGTATGCAGCGTGCTTCCCTTCGCAATTAGTGCACTTTGGATCGTTCTCACAGTGATCTGCGAGATGCTCTTTGCTAGAGCACCTCGCACACGTGTCAGATCTGCGACAGCTCCGCGAGCCGTGGCCGAACCGCTGGCACTTGAAGCAGCGCAGCGGGTTCGGTACGTATGGCCGAACGCGGCAATGCAGGTAACCTGCCTTGACAGCTTGTGGGAGGGTGGTCATTGCAAAGGTCAGTACGATGTGTTTTGTTTTGTGTTCCACGCCGTCACGTCGAAGTGTGATGCGCCGTGCGGCGATCACACCCTGGCTGGAGAGGCCCTCTACAATTTCCGTTTCTGGAGTTTCTAACAAGTCATCTTCAGAAATTACGCCTTGTACTGTATTTAGTGTGCGGTGGGGGGTTACGGTGACTTTATAATCGGAGACTGAGTTCAATGCTAGTAGAGCATCACTCTGGATCTTTGTGTGAACCTCTACGAGGAGGTCACCTGATGTCATCTTCTTAGCCTGAAAAGTCTTTCCCACAACACCCTCTAGAGTTTTCGCGACAAGAAAAGGGGACAGTTTACTTAGTGGTTTCTCAGTTTCTGAGTGCATCACCAAAAACTTTGGATACTGTGGAGTAACTACTACTGGAACATCAAGTGTACGTGCGTCGGTGCGGACTCTTTTCGGAGCCCGATCGAGGAAGGTTTTGTTTTGCAGACCCATAAAGATGGGAAAGAAAGTTCAGTGCCCGGGTGCACCACCCACCACGGAGCCCAACAATGGGGTAGGTAATGTGCCATAGCAAGATGGGCTTGGCTGACACAATTACTCTACCAGTGCTGCCCGGGCACTATACCCTAGTGTGGTTGCAGGGACAGGTCCTGTTTCCACTCAAGGTTGGCCCTTGCCGCCTAAGAAGGTGAAAAAGGAAGGAAGAGAGTATAGAAGAAAAGAGAAAGAGGTGGGAGGAAAAGTGAAAGAAGGAAGAAGAGGGTAGAAGAGGCGACTGACTGAATCATCCTGGTCGGGCCAAGCCAGGACACCCGTCTACGAGAAGCAGGGGCCGAAGCGGTGTATTGCCACGCCCGGG